>JANAVB010017196.1:1860728-2060728 GCA_029216955.1 Iris pallida | reverse complement strand
ATTAGGAATGGGTTAAAGGTTGAGGTCAATTTAGTCTAGTTTTAAGTCTCTAATTAAACTAAACCTATCCATAAATAATTAGTCTAACTACTAACTAAAATTAATATCATGTGAAATAAAATTAATATCATGTGGGCCATGTCTAACTAGTGTGTGGGTCCCACTAGAGTCAAACTACCCCCCGGGTCCCCGTTTCAAGTCGGATTGAGCTGAAATTCGAACCCGACTCAAATAACCCCAAAATAATATCATAAATAATAAAATAAATTTCAACCCCAAAATAATATCATAAATAATAAAATAAATTTCAAAAAATATTCAAAAATGCAAAATGACAAAAATATCCCTGTTTCTGAAAACTGGGGGTGACACTTCTTCATAAAAATGTAGCTGGTGTTGCCATCGGCAACACCGGCTCGGGCACGGGCACGGACACGGGCTCGGACGTAGAAGCGATAGTGGCGCATTGTAGACGCACTTGTGCACTAAGGCCTCGCGGCGATTCTCGCCCCGAGAATTCATATTTTTTGCAGCGGCCCAAACAGACGAAAGGGTGAATGAACCTGCGAACAGGTGAATGAATGTTGTTTCGGAAGGGTCGTGACTTCACGAAACAATACGAATCCATCTATATATACTACAAATCTCTGAGTCTAAAACACACAGAATCTCAGTATTCGTCATTCTCTCTTTCTTTTCTCTTCCAAAGTTTTCCAGAAAGGTGTTCTTCCCTACGCCGGTGTCGCACAACGTCTGGTGAACCTCCGGCAGAAGGCTGTCTTATCCTGGGTGTTCTGGCGTGCTGACTCCAAGACGTTATCGGAGTGCCCGAAACACTTTAAGGAAAGTGCTGCTAAATGCACGATTCAAGCCTCGACGACATTTTCAACTTCGCAGAACTCAAAAGTGAAGTACAAACAATTTCTAACAATCTTAAAGTATTACAAATAATGGCGTCCGAGGCTGCAATTTCGAGCATCAAAGTCCTGAATCAGGATCTAGTCAAACTGGATCGCTTCGACGGGACGAACTTCACACGCTGGCAGGACAAGATGATCTTCTTCCTGACGGCGCTGAAGATCTAATACGTCCTCGACCCAGATCTGCCACCTGTTTCAGAACCCACTCCAACAGATTCTGATGTAGTCAAGGCAGAACACAAAAAGCGCAAAGAGGACGAACTGCTGTGCCGTGGTCACATTTTGAACACCCTGTCGGACAGACTGTACGACCTCTCTACAGAAAATCCTTCGACGATTGACATCTGGAAGGCTCTGAAATTCAAATTCAGAGCAGAAGAAGAAGGTACAAAGAAATTTCTTATATCAAAGTATTTTGATTTCAAAATGATTGATACAAAGCCTATACTCGCCCAAGTACACGAACTTCAAGTTCTAGTCAATAAACTCAGGGCAGCGAAGATAGAACTTCCGGAACCATTCCAAGTTGGTGCTATAATTACTAAATTGCCAGATCATGGAATAGTTATCAGAAGAAACTACTTTACAGCTCTGAGGATTTTTCACTGGAACAGATTCAAAAATACCTTTGAATCGAAGACGAATCGAAGGAAAGACAGAAATTCGAGAACAACGGAGTTTCTAAAACTAATGCGGTGAGCACGAAAGGTAAGAGGCCTGCAAGAAAAAAGAACTTTCTCGGTCCTAAGAAGGACCAACAAAAGTTCAAGAACTCCAGCACCGCCAAAGGACCCAAGACCGGCTGTTTTGTATGTGGCAAAGCAGGACATTATGCCAGAGACTGTCGGGTTCGAAAGTCCCAAAACAGCGAGGTAAATCTCACTGAGACAGATGACATAATTGCTACGGTGAGCAAACTCATGACGGTCAAAGAGAAGGCTCCAGGATGGTGGTACGATACTTGTGCTACCGTTCACGTTTCATACGACAAAGCAGCATTCAAGACCTATTCTGAAGTCAATGATGGACAAAAAGTTCAGATAGGAAATGAAGGACACTCAACGGTCGTGGGAACAGGTGATGTGGAAATCCAATTCACTTCCGGAAAGAAAGTAACTCTGACTAACGTACTTCACGTCCCGGATATGAGTAGGAACCTCGTCAGTGGAGTCTTGTTGGGTAAACCAGGAATAAAATCTGTTTTTGAGTCGGACAAATTAATTTTGACCCATAATGGTGTGTTTGTTGGAAAGGGATATACCGATGAGGGTATGATCAAACTTTGTATCATTGAAAATAATATCAATAAAGTTTCTACTTCTACTTACATGATTGAGTCCTCTACTTTATGGCATAGTAGATTAGCGCATATAGGTATTAGCACTATGAAAAGATTAATAAAATCTGGATTAATTTTATACAATTCTGAAGACTTAGATAAGTGTGAAATTTGTGCAAAATTCAAAATGATTAAAAAAACCTTTTCACAGTGTAGAGCGTAATACCAACCTACTAGATTTAGTTCACTCTGATTTATGTGAATTTAATGGCACATTATCTCGAGGAGGTAATAAATACTTTATTACCTTCATTGATGATTGCTCTAGATTTACATATGTATATTTATTAAAGCATAAAGATGAAGCCTTTAATGCTTTTAAAATATACAAACCAGAGATTAAAAATCAACTTGGTAGAAATATTAAAATGCTTAGAAGTGATAGAGGTGGTGAATATTTTTCTTTTGAATTTAATACCTTCTGTGAAGAGAACGGTATTATTCACGAATGTTCTGCACCACGAACACCAAAACAGAACGGACTAGCCGAAAGAAAAAATAGAACATATCAAGAAATGATAAATGTAATGCTAATGCATTCTGAATTATCATTTAGTTTGTGGGAAGAAGCTTTACTTACTGCATGTCATATAATGAACCGAATTCCTTTGAAGAAAACTGGTATTTCACCATATGAGATATGGAAAGGTCGTAAGCCTAACATCAGTTATTTTAGAGTGTGGGGGTGCATAGCTTATTACAAAAATATGGATCCTAAAAGGACCAAATTAGGTCCTCGTGGAATCAAAAGTACTTTTGTAGGTTATGCTGCCAATAGTAAGGCATATAGACTTTTAAACTTAGAGTCTAACATTATTGTCGAATCCAAAGATGTAGAATTTTTCGAGAACCTTATTACTAAGAATAAGGATTCTGAGATTCCTGCTAATGAAGAGTCTCGTGAGGAGAGCTCTTCACGGTTAGTTGAAAAACAACCCGAGCTTCGGATCAGCAAGAGAGTTCGAAAGGCTAAGGATCTAGGATCTGACGAAATAGATTCTCAACTAATTTCTTTTTACTTAGTAGAAGGAAATATAGAGAAATTTATTCTAAAGATTCCTATCATTCTTCAGGTGGAAGATGATCCTAAAACCTTTAAGGACGCAATAGCTTCGCGGGACTCATCTTTTTGGAAAATGCTATCCAAGATGAGATGGATTCGATAATATCTAACCATACTTGGGAAATTGTCGATCTGCCCAAAGGGTCAAGACCTATTGGATGTAAGTGGATGTTCAGGAGAAAGTATCATAGTGATGGTACTTTAAACACCTACAAGGCTAGACTAGTAGCCAAAGGATTTCGACAAAGAGAAGGAATTGATTATTTTGACACATATGCACCAGTAGCAAGAACGACTACAATTAGAATATTATTTGCGTTAGCTTCATTGCATCATCTTAATGTTCATCAGATGGATGTCAAAACGACATTCTTAAATAGAGATCTCGATGAGGAGATTTACATGGAGCAACTGGAAGGGTTCGTGCTCCTGGGAAATGAACAAAAGGTATGCAACCTTGTTAAATTCTTGTACGGATTAAAACAAGCACCAAAGCAGTGGCATCAGAAATTTGACTCAGTCATAATTTCTAATGGCTTTGTTCACAATGTTTGTGATAAGTGTTTATACACTAAAGTATATGGAAAAATCGTGATATTTCTTTGTCTCTACGTTGATGATATGTTGATCATTAGCAACGAGATGAGTGGAATTACAGAAACGAAGAGGTTTCTAACTTCCACATTCAAGATGAAAGATCTTGGAATAGTTGACACTATTTTGGGGATCAAAGTAATACAAAACAGTGGGGGTTTTGAACTTACGCAGTCGTACTATGTTGAGAAAGTGCTAGACAAGTTCAAACACCTAAAGTTCAAAGAAGTAAACACTCCATTTGATCCAAGTGTTAAACTAGAAAAGAATTCTGGAAGAGCCATCGCTCAATTAGAATACGCAAGTGCTATTGGATGTCTTATGTATTTGATACAATGCACAAGACCTGATATAGTATTTGCAGTTAGTAAAATGAGTAGATTTACTAGCAACCCTAATAATGAGCATTGGATAGCTATCGGAAGAATTTTTGGTTATCTTTTGAAAACCAAGAATCTTGGATTACAGTATGGTAGATTTTCTACCGTATTAGAAGGATATACCGACGCTAGTTGGATATCAAGTATCGGGAATAACAAATCTACGACAGGTTGGGTATTTACGCTTGCCGGAGGGACAGTTTCTTGGAAGAGCAAGAAACAAACGTGCATTATCCATTCGACCATGGAGTCAAAGTTTGTGGCTCTAGCTTCTGCAGGACAAGAAGCTGAGTGGTTGAGGGATCTTCTATTAGAAGTTCCGCTGGCTATAAGGACAATGTATCAAAAGTGTCAATACATTGCGATAGTCAAGCTACTCTAGCAAGAGCCTACAACAAAGTGTATAATGGGAAGTCTAGACATATAAGTCTAAGACATACCTACGTAAGAAAATTGATCAAAGATGGAATCATTTCTCTTACGTATGTGCGTACCAGCTATAATTTAGCTGATCCATATACTAAACCACTAGCTAGGGATTTAGTAAAATCTACCTCGAGAGGTATGGGATTGAAACTCCTTGAGTAAGAGTTACAACAACAGTGGCAATCCAATCTAATGTTAAGAAAACCTTAACCTTAGATTCAATGGGTAACAACAAACTGTTGATTTGGATATATACGACATAATAATGTTGACTGTTGCAATTTGAGGGTTGATTTTATAAAACTCTTAATAAAGTTCAGTAATATTGACATGTATCTGTAAAGCAACAGAGATACTGAAAGAATTTCACCTATGTGAATTTAGAGATGGTGTCGTCTCAGTAAGGTCTGGAGTTTATCTTATAAAAATTTACGAGATAGGATCAGCACATGACAATTAATAGTGCTAAGCGAGAGATGTAGGTGAAGAACTACAAAAGAATGTGTGTAAAGTGTAACGTCCCAGAACCAGAATACTGGAGAGCGGGGGCATACATAACCAGCTACGTATAATGAAATGGAATCTATCCCACTATACGGTCACGGCTGTCTAGATATATGAGGGTTTAACTACAATCCATCAGTCTCCTAGGTTCAATAACAAGCCTAATTGTCTCAATCTCACGCAAGCAAGTAAAGTTACAAGATGTAAGATCAACAAACATACAATAATAAGGCGTCCCAAACATTACATATCCAGCTAATCATGAAGCTAGTCGTTACAAAATGTGAGGACTAGCAAGAGTTTAGTCATACATGATCAACCCTAGGATCTGTCAATCATGTTACAGCCCGTAGACAGACAACAATAAGGTATGTAATACGAGCTAACAGGTGCTCGCCGGCTAAACGCCTCAAAATGAAATTTTTACAATAGAGTGGGAGAGCAAAAATAAACCCACTCGTTGCCCTGGTCACGCCTGATGGTCACCATCGGGCTGGAAAGTCGGTAGATCTTCTGAAGCTGCTCCGAAATCTGGCCACACAAAACCAGCTTGGTCAGATCCCAGAAAGAGCAACACTACACCAAAAGAGGGATTTGCCAACATAATTTTTTTTGATTACCAACGGTTTTTTAGTGTTACTAATTACTAATGGTTACAAACCGTTAGGATCACAAAAAAATGTTAGTATAAATAGTAAAAAGTAAACCTTAATATAAATAAGAAATTATATTGACACTATAACACTTTATAACTGTTAGTAAATTAAAAAAAATTAAACCTTGTGCCTTTCACGTGACTGAAAGTGTTAGGAGGGAAAACACTTTCATTCTCCCCCGTTTTTTTTTTCCCCGAGCCCTAATTAAGAACCTCAACGCTTTCTCCCGATTCTTCTTTCTCATCAGCTTTTTTTTTGCTCAAGCCCTAAGAACCAACTCCGAGTAGCTCTCTCCCTAAACAGAGCCCTAAAGGCTCCGAGTAGCTCTCTCCCTCTCTCTCTCTCTCTCTACCTCTCTCTCTGAAGGTAATTCTAATTTTAGGGTAAATATTTTTAATTCCTTCCCTAACACTTAGTTCCATGAATATCCTAAATATTTTTAGGATAAATATAATTTTAGGCTACCATGAATTCCTGGTCTGCACGTTGTTTCCAATTTTCAGTTATTTTTTTTCTTCTATGGTTATTTATTAACAAAATTTCTTGGTTTATTTAACATGCTCACATGTTGATATCAGCTAAATTTTTTTTGATCTGCTCAATATGAAAATATTTATAATGCTCACATGTTGATATGTATATATTTTTAATGCAGATAATAGATTTTGTGGCACCATACCATTCACTATTAGTAATCTTTGTTATCTGTATACACTGGATCTTGCATATAATGTGTTAACTAGGGACATTTGTGAGTTAGTGGAAGGTTGGTCAAGTTGTACTTCCAATTGACTTAATCGGTAGCTGGCTGATTGTTTGTCGATTTCTTGCCCCCTAGAAGAAGATGAACCATTTTGCGGCTCATTGAAATATCTTTATTGATGCTCAAACAACTAGCACCCCTTAAACTTCTAACATGTAACCATTTAAGGAGACTGAATTTGTATTACTGACAAAGAGGGGTGCCCTCACTAATAATTTTTTAGATGTCTAGAAGATCCATCAAAACGATCAATGGATCCATCTAATTTTAGGAAAATAATTTTTTAGATGTTTAGAAGAGATTCCTGCTAGTATATTTTGAGTATCTGTAGATGTCTAGATGAGCATCATCAATCTTGCAGCCCACATCAGCTTTCCTCGGCCGACATTGGTGAGATTTCTGTTTTTGTTGACTTCTTGTTTGAAGAGTAATTTCTTTCGTCATATTATGGTTTTTAGATTGTTCTAATGATCTTTTGGTATGGCACTTGGTTCACACAAGGCTTTTATGAATTCTTAGGTATATTCAACTTGCCCCAATAATATGAATACAAATCTAGCCTTTTTGTTTAAACTAGGGAGTGCAAATTGTTTCTGAACCATCGAAATTGACCTTTTTGTTCTTATGTGAGTTTACACGTTATTTATACCTGATCCCTGTACTAGAGGTGTCTTAAGTTTTCTTTAAACTAGGGAGTGCAAATTGTTTTCTACGATAATTCATGTGGTTGTACTTGTACCTTAGTAACATGAAACGAGCGGGTGGTGAGAGGAGTTTACTTTTCTTGCTCACCCATTATATTCATAATAAACGAACTGACATTTGCATTAGCATGATATTATTCATGATTATAGCACCATCTACTTATTAAAAACAAAGAGAAAATCTTTCATGTTTAAAAAAAGTCGGCTACAAGAAAGTTGTTCGAGTTTTTGAAATCTCCATACATGCTAGATGTCATCCCTAAAGATGTCAAATGTCCTCGATAGTGATGTTGGGAGTGGGGAGCCGGAGAGGAAAGGCTTCAGGAAAGGCTTCCCGACGTGTCCTCTTGAAAGAAAGGCTTCCCGACGTGTCCTCAGTTTAGAAATTGTAATTTGCGTTTCCTTTAGTCATCCCATCAATTGATAAGGCATATGATTTTTTAAAAGGCATATTGTTCAATTTCTAAATAGAAGTATTTGTGTTTGAACTTTGAATTTCAGTTTCTGAAATAAAAAGTTGCTGATTTCTAAATAAAAGGCATATGATTGTTAATAGGCAAATAGAATCATATCGTTATTTAGTTAAATGCAAAGTTATTAAATAACTTAAATGCAATGCTATTGGCATATCACAGTCCTATAATAATTTTTAATGGAGATAATTATTTACTTGTCTTCATGATCTAATTTGTCTTAATCTTGCTTGTTTATTAGGTTCACAATTGAGAGGGTAACGTCATTTATATTATGTCAAGACGTTCAAGAGAGTGGATTAAAAATCCATACAGAAATAATGTCGAATACATAGAAGGTGTTCGATATTTCATGAGCTTTGTGGAGAACCACTCACCACCAGGGATTAGCACATGCCCATGCCCTTGTATGAAGTAAAAAAATTCTAAAAGATTTCTTTTTGAAACAGTGGAAAAACACTTGGTCATGTTTGGTATGGAACCAACATATGATGAGTGGTGCTTTCACGGAGAGAGGAATGACGTGAACGTAGTGCCAGATTCTATACCACATATTATTGAAGAGGATCAGATCCAAGATCAAATCCAAGAAGAACATAGCGGGGATGCAGCGGATGCGCTCGAAAACTTTGTTGATGATGCTTATGGAGTACATGATATGGAACAAGCTAGTTATCAGAGGAATCCTGATGTGACATGTGTTGATTCTGATAATCTATTTGTCCCCGATCCTGACCATGGTAGTAAGTATCATGAATACAAGAGAAAAGCAAATGAGAAACTATACCCTTCCTGTGAAGATGGGCTTACAACTTTATGTGCTATTATAGAGCTTCATAACTTGAAGAAGGAGTTCAATTGGTCAAGAAATAGCGTGACTGAGTTGTTGAAGCGATTGAGACGATGGCTTCCAAAGGGAAATACACTACCTGACAAGTATCCTACAATGAAACAAATGCTAAAAGATTTGGGAATGAAGGCCAAGTGCATTCATGCATGTGAGAATGATTGCATGTTGTATTGGAAGGAATATGCAGATGCAATGGAATGCCCTCGTTGTCAGACTCCCAGGTTTAAAATTAAGGAGACAAAGTCTGAAAAAGTAGATAAAGTCACAAAACAACCAAGAAAAGTTTTGAGACACTTTCCTCTAATTCCAAGATTAACTAGATTGTATACTATACCATGGATAGCACGCCAAATGCAATGGCACAAGGAAGCAAAATCTTCTTGGCAATCCATGCGTCATCCTATTGATTCAGCTGAATGGAGATCGCTAAAAAGCAAGTGGCCGGAGTTTGCTAGAGAGGGGCATAATGTTTGGCTTGGTATTGCTACTGATGGATTCAATCCGCATGGAGTGCTATCTAGTGGTTATAGTTGTTGGCCCGTATATATGATTCCTTATAACCTTCCTCCCTCGTTATGCATGAAGTCACAGTTCCAGATGATGTGTTTGTTAATTCCTGGGCCGAAAGCACCGGGTCAGGACATTGATGTATACTTAGAACCTCTTGTAGATGAGTTGAAGCAACTTTGGGCGGAAGGAGTGTCGGCGTTTGATATGGACAAGGGGCAACTCTTCACTTTGAGAGCAATGTTATTGTGGGGAATCCATAATTTTCCAGCATTTGGAAACTTATCTGGTTGTGTGACACATGGTTACAAAGCCTGCCCTATTTGCACTATTGAGACAGAGTCTGAGCGCATTGGTAATAAAAATGTTTTTACAAAGTACAGGAGATTTTTGAAGGATGGTCACCCATACAGGGAAGTAAAACACGGATGGTATAAGGATGTAGAGCACAAGGAACCTCCGACACGATTGACCGGGTCGTCCCTTTTAGAGAGGCTTGATCATATCAAATATGTACCAGGTAAATTAGTGAAAGCTACTTGCAAGAAGCGAATGGCAGTTGAGGTAGACGGTAGTGAAGATTGTACTGCATATGAGGATAACAACGAAGGAAGACCAGCGTGGTATAAAAAGTTGATTCTTTTTTATTTAGAGTATTGGAGTAGTCATAAAGTACGACATACGATTGATGTGATGCACACTGAAAAGAATGTGGCTGAACATCTTATTAATTTGATGTTTGACAAAGGAAAACAATCTTCTAAGTATGCACTGGATAAGGCTCAGAAGATACAATTTTGTCAAGTATTAAAAGACGTAAAGCTTCTGTCTTGCCTTGCAACTAATTTGGGCAGCCTTGTAAGTACTCAACCACCCGGTTTGTATATTAAGAAGTCATTTGACTATCATGTCATTATCCAATATCTGCTTCCAGTTATGGTTCAACATGCATATCCAAAGTTTCGTGAGTTGAAACGAGCTATATTGCAAGTAAGCTTATACTTCAACATATTGTGCTCGAAGGTCTTAGTTCGAGAGCATGTCCAGGCTTCCAAAGATATGATTGCCGAGGCATTATGTGTATTGGCACATTATTTTTCATCCCACTTCTTCGATATAAGTATCCACCTAATGGTGCACCTAGCTGACCATGCTTTACTCTGCGGACCTACGAGATATATATGGATGTATCCATTTGAAAGGTGATATATTCATCTTATATATTATTATTTCTTTGTTTATTTATTAAAATTATAATTTTTTTAACAAGTCTGTGTTTTATTTGATATAAGGGCTATGAAGGAGTGCAAAAACATACCCAGCAACAAACGTTATGTGGAAGGGTCAATTTCTGAGACATATCTTGTTTCTGAATCTGTTAGATATGCTATGGAGTATATGCCAAATCTGCGTGATGGTAATCATAGTTCTAGTCAACCACTCTTCTTAGATGAGAATGGTGATGATATGTATGAGCGCTCCATTCTTGAGGGTAAAACTATCAAGTTATCTGGTGTACAACGTATACAAATTCGAAGATGGTTACTCTTTAGGATAAATATACCAGAACGAGATGAATATTACAGGTGTGATATTCTTTCAGTAGGTACAAAAAACACACAAGAGCCGGATGCTCCTTACTTCTAAGCTTCATTCTCCTTACTTCTAAGCTTCATTTCTGATTTTTAATGCAGTTTTATTACGGAATGTCATCCCATCTAGTTCTAGTGCATCAGTAGGTACAAAAAACACACAAAAGTCGGATGCTCTACCCCCGCCAAATGGAAAAAAATACTCAATAATTGTTAATTTAGAGGGTGCTAAGGGTAGAGATGCAGCAAAATGGACTTCTCGTTGTGGTGCCCTAATTCGTGCTCAAATCCCAATTGGGTATGAAGATTGGAGGCAAGTAGATGACTTCTACAAGAATAATCTATGGAATGAGCTCATGGTATTTTACACATTCAATTTGATTATATACATTTGAACTTGTTTTTATACTTTGGACTCTAATTACGTAATGTTGTTGTGTTGTTGTGACAGAAAGAGTTTGAGATGAATGCGGGCCCCAAGGTAGCTCGAACTATATTGGAAAAAAAATTTCCGCAGTATTTTAGAACAGTGAAGTCCACCATGCGCGCGAAATATCTTAAAATTAATGGACAACCTATACCCAAACGTGTTGCACTTGATAACCGTCCTAATGATATTGATAAAATATGGTGGGAGAAGTTTGTAGACATTGAGTATAGTGATAAAAAGAAGGAGCAATGTAAGAAGAATGCTAAAAATAGGGCCAAAAATTCTATCACACACACTTTGGGACGAAAATCATATAATAGAGTGTACAAAGAAATGGTGTGTAGCTTTCTTTATATTTAATAATTAAGTATTTATACATTATATGTCATTATTCATGATTTTGCATGTAGGCAAAGGAAAATCCAACAGAAAAGCTTTCGCGAGTAGCGGCTTGGAAAAGGGCACACACAAAAAGAAAAACTGGGGAGGTACTTCCATGTGCAACCGAAAAATATGTAAGTACTCTAAAATAGGGTTCTTTCCTTCCCATGAATGTGCTTCCATGTGTGTCCAAGTGTATTTTGAGTATCTGATACGTGTTATTGCCTCATACAAGCTGATTACACTGATGAGTTATTTTTCGTTGCTAGTACTTTGAAAAGTTCAGTTTCCACCCATTTGTATAAACTTACATCCTGGAATAGCCTCGGTAGTCTTCATACTGCTCCATGAACTCGTCATTGAATTTTTTAAAGCTTGCCATGATAGCAGGCATGTCTTCCTCTGCCGGCAAGATTGTCGTTCTAAGATGGAAAACCCTGTTTCAAAAGAAAAGCTTGGTTTCAATCACCATTACCAGTTTTGAACAAGAAACAAGTTTCCAAATCCTAATTGCCAAACTCTGGAGTGAGGTTACCCTTCATTTAAAGCAAGAAAAGCATCGAGGGTGTGTTATACAAAGGAAGTAAATATGAGCTTGACAACAATAATCACAAGGCCAAATGAGAATGCACAACTACTTAATCTATATCGTGCTTGTGCCTTCTGAACTAGACAAATAGATATGTTTTGAGGAGATGTGGAGATAAGACTTAGTGTAACTCAAAAGTACCTACCCTTCTTTCTGGCCAAAACCTGAGCCAGGAACAGTAGAAATGCCCGTCGCCTCCAAGAGCTTGAGGCAGTAGAACACATCAGGCACCTTACCAGCCCTTTTGGCAGCTTCGACTGCCTTTGGTGGTAAGCGAATCTGTGGGAACGAGTACATGGCACCTGAAATATTTTCTTATATCAGTTTCTACATTCTGAAAGTGATTAAAAGAAGAAAGGAAGAACTAAGAGACGATGGCATTCCAACTGTCACCTTCTGTAAAATTACAAACAACATTTCTGCAACTGTTGAAACCATCAGTCACTATACGAGCTCTTCTCCTCAAAGAATCAAGATTGGCTTGCCCCAATGGACATACCCACTCATGAATACTCCCATATCAAATTGGCCCTGCCCTACTACCTGGGTACACACACAGGCTGCCATACCCACTCATGAATAATGTCCTGCGTACACACACACAGGCTGGTAGGGGCTAATTGGCCCTGCCCTACTACCTGGACTTTATGGCCTGCTGCTGCTCCCTCACAGGGTCAAATGCCCTGCAGTCAAGTACAGGCTCTCCCTACAACACTTGCTCAAGGACAAGTGCCAAAGCAAGTCACAAAGGACCTGTACAGGGAATTACTCCCCACTCCAATCCCATTCCCTATACCTATTGCTATGATGAAATCAAATTTTCATACCTTATTTCTGTTGTTACTATTATGTACATATTATTTTGTAAGTCAAGTATAGTAAAACTAGTCTGGAACATTGATGCATAATCAGTTTGGTAGGAAAAAACTAGTCTGGAACATTGATGCATAATCAGTCTGGAACATTGATGCAAACTCCTTCTAGTATAGTAAAACTAGTATGTTGTTACTATTAGTGTTTTGTCTGCACGCTGTCATGGGAATAATTTTGGTTACATTTTTAGATATATCATACCTGCAAATAATCAGTTTGGTAGGAATGAAATATGTGTTGGCCCATTCCATGGTCACACCCGATTTCGATAATCAACTTATACTTTAGTCCATACACAAAATATAGAAAATGCTGCTAACTATTTCAGGATACATGAAATCTTATTCAACGGACGATGTACTGCATAAATCCAAGCGTCAAAGTCATCAAAAAATTCTGAAGACTCTTTTCTACTTTTATTCTGTATTTTTACACTTTATTGAGTCTAGGAATTTCCTTGTAAAATCAAGTATGGTATTACTGGCTTAGGGTTAAAATTATTCTCCTTCTCTAAACCTATTTTTACCCTTCATATTTTCGATTACAAATATTTCAAAAATATATTTCGAAAATATTCATTTTCAAATGATTTTACAAATTACCAAAAACATGTTTGTAAACTGTTTTTACAAAAGAATTTTTATTATATCTCCTGACAGAACTCCTAGCCGAGTTCGGCCCGAGTTCGGCCCGAACTCTGACCGAGTTCGGTCAGTTTGTATTCAAACTTCAGTTGCCTCCAAATCTGCGAGCAACGTCTATTTTGCGAGATATTTGCATCCGAACTCTGTCCGAGTTCTGCCCGAGTTCGGTTGGTGAAAACACCTATAAATAGAGAAGAACTTTTCATTTCAAAATATCAATTCATTCTTCATTCTCTTCTCTATTCATCTCAAGTGTTTTCTAGTGATCTAAAAATTTCAAATCTCACCTATACTTCTCTTAGCCAAAAGCCAGTACTATCAGATTTGATTTAGAAGTCTTTTGGTTATTCAGAGTTGTAAAGAGGTCGTCAAGTTTCAACAACAAATTCTCGTTGTGGAGCTGGTCGTGCGCTCGTCACCAAGCACGGTGTGTGTTGGAGTTGGTCGTGCACTCGTCAACAAGTACGGTGGTGTAAGAGTTGCAAGCACTCAGTTAAAGCTTGTGCCTTTAGTGGATTAACATCGAGCAAGAGTACTCGAGACTGGATTAGTCCTCTCAGAGGGATACCAGTATACATCGATGTGTTACTGAGTTTGATTCTCCTATCTTTATTTACTGCTCTTACATCATTGCCATAGTTTAATTTTTAATTGGTGATTTTATTTCCGCTGTACACACGCACTCTATTCACCCCCCCTCTAGAAGTGCTCAACGATCCTACAATTGGTATCAGAGCAGGTTATATTCTTATATAACATATCCTAGAGAGTATATATATGGCAGCCGTGAAATCTATATTCAACGGTGAAGGGCAATCCACAAATAGACCTCCCCTATTTGATGGAACAAACTATACATACTGGAAAACACGTATGACTTTCTTTTTAAAGTCTCTAGATTTTGATTTATGGTCAATAGTCATTGATGGGTATAAGAAACCACCACCTACAGTGGTTGAAGGTATTCTTATGGAAAAGACGCATGACAAGTACACCGATGCTGAAAAAGCAAAGGCTAGTCTTGATGCTCGAGCCATCAATGCACTATTCTGTGCAATTGACAAAACCGAGTTCAATAGAGTTTCTACCTGCAAGACGTCTCATGAAATTTGGAAACTCCTTGAGGTAACCCATGAAGGGACTTCCCAAGTCAAGGAATCCAAAATCAGTAGACTGACTCAGGAATATGAATCTTTTAAAATGAAACCTGGTGAGTCAATTACACAGATGTTTACTCGTTTCCTTGATATAACTAATCCCCTTCAATCTCTTGGTAAAGATTACAGCAACCATGAGAAAATCAGGAAAGTGCTGAGGGCTCTAACAAAGAACTGGAATCCAAAAGCCACAGCAATCATTGAAGGAAACGATCTCACCACGATGACTCTAGAAACACTGATGGGCAAATTGATGACTCATGAGCTCGACTTGCAAGACTTTGAAGAGGCCACACCAAAAGAAAAGACTATCGCCTTCAAAGCTCAAGCAAGAAAATCAACATACAATGACTCAGATGAAGAATCATCAAGTGGTGATGAACGTGCCTTACTTGTGAAGAACTTCAAGAAATATCTAAAGTTCACAAGCAGAAAGAAGAAAGACATCCAAGAAAGCAATGAAGACGAGACTATATGCTTCGGATGCAAGAAATCAGGGCACATGAAGAAGGACTGTCCAGCTACCAAGAAAAGCAGTCCATATGATCGGTCAAGATCAAACAGAAGATCCACATCTGGCCGAAAGTATGCCAACACAAGCATCTGGCACGAGAGTGATGCCAGTGACTCAGAAGAAGAAGACAGACCTTGCAGCAATGCAAATGTTTGTCTTATGGCATTCGAAAAGGTATCATCTAATCCTCTGTTTGATGATTTTACTTTTGATGAACTAGAGACTGCCTTTAGCGATTTACTTGAAGATCACAAAACTGTGCTCGACAAGTATAAGCAATCTCGAAAAGAGATTAAGGCACACTCAGCCGAGATAGCTAGATTGTCTAATTTACTTGAAGACATTAAAGAGACATCTACTACCGGTAACACGGAAGAGATAGCCAAACTTAAAGTAGACTATCAAGAGGCTATCCTCAACATTGAAAAGAAAGAAAAAGACTATGTCAAAATACACAAACTTTATGACATAGAGAAGAAGTTGCACCTAGTAACTGAACAAAGACTCCTTGATATGACTGCAAGATACGAAGAGTCTATAGCAATTTCTAAAAAGTTAGAAATCAAGTTGGGCAAACAGGCAATACCTGTGACACAGCCCAAGATTAGTCCTAATGCAAAGCATACACCAAAAAGGACTAAAAACAAGAAAGCACAAAAGAAACACGAATATCATCATGCTTTCACTTATAGGTTTTCCAAGAAACCAAACAAGCATGTGAACTCAGTTTCAACCACATCTGGTTCTAAACTGACTTGCACTTACTGTGGTACACACGGACACATATCACAGTATTGTCTTGCAAGAAAACTTGTTAATAACCATACTTTAGTCTGGAGACCTAAAGCTAATCAGCATGGACCCTTCAGAAAATGGGTACCAAAGGATTCATCTACTTGTCTTGTAGGTGGACCCTCAACCCTCTCATGCTAGAAGCAAGTGGATTCTCGATAGCGGATGTTCGCGACACATGACTGGTGATGCATCTTTATTCGCTACGCTATCGATGAAGAAAGAAGGATACGTCTCCTTCGGAAATAACTTGAGAGGTGATATTATAGGTAATGGTACTGTAGGTATGTCTCCTTATCCAATAATAAAAGATGTTTGTCTAGTAACCGAATTGAAACATAACCTATTGAGCATAAGTTATTTGGCAGATAATGGTTATGGTATCAATTTTGTGAAAGATAAATGTACTATATGATATGTCATCTGGTGATCCCATATATAAAGGGATTAGAGAAGACAATATATATGTTTTCTTTTTGGAGAATACTAATAATACAGGAAGGTGTCTAGTAGCCAATCAAAATGAAAGCTGGCTATGGCACATGAGACTAGGACATGCAAACATGGATACTATCTCACGTCTGAACACAAAGAAGTTGGTAAAAGGACTCCCAGAAATTCCTTTCAAGAGAGACATGGTATGTGCTGACTGTGAAAAGAACAAAGTACATAGGTCTTCTTTTAAATCCATCAACGCTGTAAGTACTTCGAGACCTTTGCAGTTGATTCATATGGATTTATTTGGTCCTAGTAGAGTCGCTAGTCTTGGCGGTAAACTCTATACTTTTGTCATTGTTGATGATTTCTCTCGTTTTACATGGGTTTAATTTTTATCAAACAAAAGTGATGCAATTTTTGAATTTCAGATATTTTGTAAAAAGGTTCAAAACGAAAAAGGCTTCATGATTACTCGTATCCGAAGTGATCATGGTGACGAATTCGAAAATACTGATTTCAAAAAGTTTTGTGATGATAGTGGATACTACCACGAATTTTCTTGTCCTAGAACTCCCCAACAGAATGGTGTTGTGGAGCGGAAGAACCGTACTCTAAGCGAAATGGCTAGAGTCATGCTTAATCAGCATAATCTTCCTAAATATTTTTGGGCAGAAGCTGTTAGTACAGCCTGTCATATTTTAAATAGGGTGTTAATTCGACCTATATCGAAGAAAACACCATATGAGCTTTGGTTTGGAAAAATTCCAAACATATCTTATTTTAAAGTTTTTGGTTGTCGCTGTTTCATCCTGAACACCAAGGATAACTTGGGTAAGTTCGACTCGAAAGCAGATGACGGGATATTTCTCGGATATGCTGCTAAGAGTAAAGGATATAGAATTTTTAATAAAAGATCTTTGATTGTTGAAGAAAGTATTAATGTTACCTTTGATGAGTTGAATAGTCATAGATCTAGCGACAGTGATGATGAAGATGCACCTACAAAGACAAAGAAGAGTTCTGAGAAAGATCCTACCCAAGAGGCAAGAACTGATAAAAGTTCCGAAGATGCAGGAACTGAGAAGAGCCTTGTGAAAGGTATAGCCCAAAGATTCGAATCATTAAGATTCAAACCGGATCATCCAGAAACTCTCATAATAGGTGATGTATCCAAAGGTGTAAGTACTCGTTCATCTCTTAGAGATTCTGAAGTAGCAGCTAATGTAGCATTTATTTCTCAAATAGAACCTAAGAATATTGATGAGGCTTTTTCTGATGAATTTTGGATTTCTGCTATGCAAGAGGAACTTAATCAATTTGAGAGAAACCAAGTTTGGGAACTCGTTCCTAAACCTATTGGTCAATCGATAATTGGTACCAAATGGGTGTTCCGAAATAAACTTAGTGAAGATGGTCAAGTTCTACGCAACAAAGCACGTCTAGTTGCACAAGGTTATAATCAAGAAGAAGGAATTGATTATGATGAGACCTATGCTCCTGTTGCTAGACTAGAAGCCATTCGCATGTTTTGTGCTTTTGCTTGTTTTAATGATTTCAAACTTTTTCAAATGGACGTGAAAAGCGCATTTCTAAATGGATTTTTGAAAGAAGAAGTTTTTGTGAAACAACCCCCTGGTTTTGAAGATTTTCAAAAACCTGATCACGTCTTCAAGCTTAAGAAAGCACTTTATGGACTCAAACAAGCACCTCGTGCTTGGTATGAACGCCTAAGCGCCTTCTTACTTGATAATGGTTTTTCAAAAGGCAAGATTGATACTACTCTTTTTATTAAATCTATGAATAATGATATACTTCTAGTGCAAATTTATGTAGATGACATCATCTTTGGTTCTACTAATGAACAACTCTGTCAAGAATTTGCCAAGTGTATGCAGAGTGAATTTGAAATGAGCATGATGGGAGAGCTGAACTTCTTTCTAGGATTGCAAATCAAACAACACTCAAACGGAACATTCATCAACCAAGCCAAGTACACGAAGGACATACTAAAGAAGTACGACTTCGAGAATGTGAAGCCAATTGGGACTCCTATGGCTACATCTACAAAGCTTGATGCTGATGAAAGTGGCAAACCTGTTGATCAGCGTAAGTATCGAGGTATGATTGGTAGTTTATTATATTTAACTGCTAGTCGTCCTGATATTATGTTTAGTGTTTGCATATGTGTACGATATCAGGCAAACCCTAAGGAATCACATCTTAGTGCCGTTAAGCGTATCTTCCGATACCTTAAAGGAACTTCTACAGTTGGCTTATGGTATCCCAAAACCAAATCCTTTGACCTCATAGGTTACTCGGATGCAGATTTTGCTGGATGCAAAGTGGACCGTAAAAGTACCAGTGGTACATGTCATTTCTTGGGAAAGGCCCTAGTCTCTTGGTTTAGCAAGAAACAAAATTCAGTAGCATTATCAACAACTGAGGCTGAGTATATCGCCGCAGGACGTTGTTGTGCTCAAATTTTGTGGATGAAGCAAACCTTAGAGGACTACAATCTGCACTATACAAATGTTTCTATATATTGTGATAACACTAGTGCAATTAATTTAACTAAGAACCCTATCTGTCATTCACGCACAAAGCACATAGAAGTTAGACATCATTTTTTACGTGATCATCAACAACACGGGGATATTTCCTTAAAATTTATTGATACTGAACATCAACTAGCAGATATTTTTACTAAACCATTGGCTGAAGACCGTTTTAACATCTTGAGGCGTGAGCTCGGCATTCTTGAATTCTCGGATTGTTAAAACATATGGTAATTAAATACTGTATTTATGACTTGATAATTTATTATCTAATGAAAATTATTTTTGGGGACAAACTTACAAAGGATATGTCTGTCACCACGGCTACGGTCGAAGCGAAGCGGTACTTAAGAGTTCCCCGGTGAACCACCGTTAGCTGGGACAATCCCTACAGTTAACCTAAAAATAACAGCAATTAGTTAATAAACCAGTCAAACATCATTTATTACAATCTTTACTTACCTGACTGCTTTAACTATCTCGGGAATGCAAGTGGCCGAACTCGGCCCGAACTCGGCCCGAACTCTGACCGAGTTCGGACCGAATTCGGACCGAGTTCGGTCGGCGCTGTGATGGCTCCAGAACCGAACAGCCGGCCCTAGCACCTATAAATCCCATCCTTTCTTCCACTATTTCTCCACACCAAAACGTGAAATAGTTCCACCTCCTTCCAGAAGACTTTCCTCCTCCTTCTTTGCAAAGCATCGACGATCTTCCTCCATCTCTTCATGGCTCCGAAGCGTCAACGAGGAAATTCTTCACAGGGTGCTTCCTCCTCATCCGACTACACTCCGGCTAGTCTCTTCAGTCCAGCCAAACCTAGAGATCCCGAAGAATATGATGGCACTCTGTTTCCCGACAGAGACTTCTCCAATCTCTGGTTTGATTCCTTTTCTTTACGTCGTATTTGTACTGGAGCCTTTGTCAACTTTACAACCTTCTTTGAATATGCTCCTGTTTTTGATCAACTTGGATTTCGCGACTTTTTCGAGGTCCAAGATAGTATTTTCGACAATGCTGTACGTATGTTCTACTGCAATTTACAAGTACAACAAAACGGAAATTTCTATTCCTGCGTTGCTGGACAGGAACTAGAATTTAGTGCCACCGATATCAGTGAATATTTTCACGTTCCTGATCTTGGTGATGCTCTTGTTGACATCCACCATATTCAGTTCCCTGCCGATGTCACTTTAGCTTCTTTTAGGGAATTGATTTGTCACCCTACTCCTCCTCCTCGGAGAATATTTTCTAGACATCTTAACCAGAATTTTTACGAACTTCATCGTATGATTTTCTCGGCCCTTCTTCCGAAGAAAGGCTCTACCGATGAGGTCACATTTTTGGAACTCTCTGCTATGTATCACATTCATTTTGGAATTCCTTTCTCCATTCCAAAAACCATGATGTCTTGGATGCTCAACTGCAAGAATGCAGGTAGGAACCTTGTTTTTCCTATGCACCTTGCGAGTATTTTTCGCCGTTTCGAGATTGATCTTGAAACGTGTGCTATTTCTTCTCCACCTGTTGAGTTGACCCGCTCTCGTCGGTTTCCTCAACCTCCCGGTGCTGCTCCTGCTGACCCAGTAGCTGATGCTGAGGCCCCTCCAGCAGATGCTCCTCCTGCTCCGGCCCCTGTCCCTGGACTCGATCAGGCATTCTACCAGCGGTTTGATGATTTCGTTGCCGTATCCACGCAACGTTATCAAGACTCCGAGTTCCGGCATATTTCTCAGGCCCAGGTGCTGAGAAACAGCATTGCCGATCTCCATTACAGCCTGGTGCATGATCCAGTTCATCCACTCACTATCCTTCCACATCCTGCTTTCCCTGGTCCTCGTTTTACTGATGAGACTACTTTTCAGTACTTCGACCCGACCACTGCCTATTTCCCTCATGATCCTCCCGGTGAAGACGACGCAGAGATGTGATGTGGATTCAGCCATAGGATAGTGGATTTAGTTTTGTTTAGTTTTGATGCTGTTCATGTAGTACTTTTTACTTTCATGTCTAAACTCTTTCAGTTAGCCATTTATCAGTTGTACTAGTTGACTTTCTAGTGGAAAATTTATGATATTTCAGTTTATTGCATTTCACTTATCTATGCTATGATTACTATTTTTTCTTTCACTTTGTCTTGTCTTTTCTATTGTTGGCTTCATGATTTACGGGGGAGCCGATTCATTTTACTACTTGACAAAGGGGGAGAAAATGAGTATACAAAAATATCACAAATGCAAGGCTAGAACAAATTTTTTTCAGGTATTTTGATATGTTATTTTATTTTTTATAAATATATTTTGGTATAGACTCAAGTTTGTCAATTATCAAAATGGGGGAGATTGTTGGCCCATTCCATGGTCACACCCGATTTCGATAATCAACTTATACTTTAGTCCATACACAAAATATAGAAAATGCTGCTAACTATTTCAGGATACATGAAATCTTATTCAACGGACGATGTACTGCATAAATCCAAGCGTCAAAGTCATCAAAAAATTCTGAAGACTCTTTTCTACTTTTATTCTGTATTTTTACACTTTATTGAGTCTAGGAATTTCCTTGTAAAATCAAGTATGGTATTACTGGCTTAGGGTTAAAATTATTCTCCTTCTCTAAACCTATTTTTACCCTTCATATTTTCGATTACAAATATTTCAAAAATATATTTCGAAAATATTCCTTTTCAAATGATTTTACAAATTACCAAAAACATGTTTGTAAACTATTTTTACAAAGAATTTTTATTATATCTCCTGACAGAACTCCTAGCCGAGTTCGGCCCGAGTTCGGCCCGAACTCTGACCGAGTTCGGTCAGTTTGTATTCAAACTTCAGTTGCCTCCAAATCTGCGAGCAACGTCTATTTTGCGAGATATTTGCATCCGAACTCTGTCCGAGTTCTGCCCGAGTTCGGTTGGTGAAAACACCTATAAATAGAGAAGAACTTTTCATTTCAAAATATCAATTCATTCTTCATTCTCTTCTCTATTCATCTCAAGTGTTTTCTAGTGATCTAAAAATTTCAAATCTCACCTATACTTCTCTTAGCCAAAAGCCAGTACTATCAGATTTGATTTAGAAGTCTTTTGGTTATTCAGAGTTGTAAAGAGGTCGTCAAGTTTCAACAACAAATTCTCGTTGTGGAGCTGGTCGTGCGCTCGTCACCAAGCACGGTGTGTGTTGGAGTTGGTCGTGCACTCGTCAACAAGCACGGTGGTGTAAGAGTTGCAAGCACTCAGTTAAAGCTTGTGCCTTTAGTGGATTAACATCGAGCAAGAGTACTCGAGACTGGATTAGTCCTCTCAGAGGGATACCAGTATACATCGCTGTGTTACTGAGTTTGATTCTCCTATCTTTATTTACTGCTCTTACATCATTGCCATAGTTTAATTTTTAATTGGTGATTTTATTTCCGCTGCACACACGCACTCTATTCACCCCCCCTCTAGAAGTGCTCAACGATCCTACAATATGATGTTTTGCTAAAACTGATATGGCTCATTAGATATATATATCATACTTGAAAAACCTAACCCTGGGCATGTGTTCATCTCAGATGTGCCCAATCAATGGAACATGTGTATATGTTGATCTATCAGTTTGGACAGACAATTTTGAAACTGTTGGGATTTTACAAGTTATGTTGATCTATCAGTTTGAACATGTGTATATGTTGATCTAATATGTTACACTTTCAACTGATATAGGAAATTGTTGGGATTTTACAAGTCTAATATATTCTGAGGTTGTGTATAAAACTCGAACAATGCCAAAATTGTATAGAGCATGTGTAGGCTGGCCTTTGTAAACTGAGATGTCCTGTAAGGTTGGGAGAATTAGTAAGCTGGGCCATTGAAAACCTGAGGATGAAAAGGTCAATTTATATTTTGAAGTTTGCAATTAAATCCATATAGGTCCAGTATATATTTCTATCTCCATAGCCAAAATCATATTCTCCTTGAGATATTGTTTGGTTGTATCAAATTGGAATTCTATAAATTGCAGTTCACGAGGAATTAGGAATCATGATGTAACAAACAATATTTCTGCAACTGTTGAAACCATCAGTCACTATACGAGCTCTTCTCCTCAAAGAATCAAGATTGGCTTGCCCCAATGGCCATACCCACTCATGAATACTCCCATATCAAATTGGCCCTGCCCTACTACCTGGGTACACACACAGGCTGCCATACCCACTCATGAATAATGTCCTGCATACACACACAGGCTGGTAGGGGCTAATTGGCCCTGCCCTACTACCTGGCCTTTATGGCCTGCTGCTGCTCCCTCACAGGGTCAAATGCCCTGCAGTCAAGTGCAGGCTCTCCCTACAACACTTGCTCAAGGACAAGTACCAAAGCAAGTCACAAAGGACCTGTACAGGGAATTACTCCCCACTCCAATCCCATTCCCTATACCTATTGCTATGATGAAATCAAATTTTCATACCTTATTTCTGTTGTTACTATTATGTACATATTATTTTGTAAGTCAAGTATAGTAAAACTAGTCTGGAACATTGATGCATAATCAGTTTGGTAGGAAAAAAACTAGTCTGGAACATTGATGCATAATCAGTCTGGAACATTGATGCAAACTCCTTCTAGTATAGTAAAACTAGTATGTTGTTACTATTAGTGTTTTGTCTGCACGCTGTCATGGGAATAATTTTGGTTACATTTTTAGATATATCATACCTACAAATAATCGGTTTGGTAGGAATAAAATATGATGTTTTGGTAAAACTGATATGGCTCATTAGATATATATATCATACTTGAAAAACCCAACCCTGGGCATGTGTTCATCTCAGATGTGCCCAATCAATGGAACATGTGTATATGTTGATCTATCAGTTTGGACAGACAATTTTGAAACTGTTGGGATTTTACAAGTTATGTTGATCTATCAGTTTGAACATGTGTATATGTTGATCTAATATGTTACACTTTCAACTGATATAGGAAATTGTTGGGATTTTACAAGTCTAATATATTCTGAGGTTGTGTATAAAACTCGAAAAATGCCAAAATTGTATAGAGCATGTGTAGGCTGGCCTTTGTAAACTGAGATGTCCTGTAAGGTTGGGAGAATTAGTAAGCTGGGCCATTGAAAACCTGAGGATGAAAAGGTCAATTTATATTTTGAAGTTTGCAATTAAATCCATATAGGTCCAGTATATATTTTTATCTCCATAGCCAAAATCATATTCTTCTTGAGATATTGTTTGGTTGTATCAAATTGGAATTCTATAAATTGCAGTTCACGAGGAATTAGGAATCATGATGTACGCATTTGGTTTTTACTAGATTTTGTTGGCATTTTCTAATTCCGGTTCAACAAGTTTGGTTGATGTTCTGTAATTTGACAAACCCATTTTGTTCTTGAATTAAGAACACTAGTTAGTTTTGATATGTTCTCAATCGACTTGCAAATCTGTAATGTTTGATACACTTGTCAATTATATTACTTGCTATGCATGATATTTTTAGAGAAATTACTTCTGCATCAAATGAAATTAGACCTGTTCTTTCAAGACATGCTCCATTCAGAATTTGTGATGGATGGTGATATGACGTATAATCCTTGTCGCGTAAATAAAGTTGCTGATACATGAACTTGCCAAATATATATGTTATTTAACTTGTATTGGATAATTTGGACTGAATTTTACTTTGTTATCATGGAAATGTAGGCTCTAATTGAAGCGGCAGAAGAGAGGCAAAAATTACAAGCAAGCCTTAATGGTAGCGATGGTATCACAAGCTTAGAAGACTTTGAAAGTGATCCTATTGCTGAAGTTTATGGGTCTGAGAAAAAGAAGAGTTATTGCCGTGCAATCAGCTCTACCTCCTCTGCAAAGCAAGTGAAAATGATACAAGCTACGAAAGCAATAGCCAGTCAAAGAGATGTTGAAGACCTTCGTACATGGAAAATGGAATTACAAAACCAAATAAATGATGCTATGGCCAAGATTAATTCAATGGCTTCTGCATTTCTGAATATGCAACAAAATATGAATGTGCAACCAAATCAATTTGGAGGTAATGTGACACCAAGGACTGAAGTTGCCTCCAACACAGAGAAGACTTCAGTTGGTCCTAATACCCAAGATGACAATGTCGCTAGCCCTGTCGTCCCAACCAACAAGGTTGGATCGTCTTCCAAAGGAAAGAAAAATGTGGTCTTACTTTCACAAAATTTGAAGGAGGAGGTGGCGAAGGGATATCTTGCAACACGTGCCATTTGTCATCATAGGGAGGTGTTGCAAGATATAGAGGATGTGGTTTGGGTGACTGAGGTAATAGATCCAGATGCACTAATTTTTGATGGTCCACAGAATGGCAATTACAAACTTTGGGATATAGCTGACGGCGGCTTTGTGATTTGGCCAAAGTATCGTGTGCGATATATGTAATTCCTTTTTTACTTTTGACAGTTGTAACAACTCTATTGAACTTTATATTATTTAGAATATGCTGGTTGGTAATTTGCATTATTTACTTACAGGTTATGGCATTATAATTTGATGATCTATAATATTGTTGAATATGGTTGGTAATTTGGAATGTTTACTTACAGGTTATGGCATTAAGAATATGGTTGAACTCTATTGAAATGTTTACTTATTTGATGATCTATAATATGGTTGAATATGGTTGGTAATCTGAAATATTGTTTACTTACAGGTTATGGCATTATTCCAACGCTTATAGTTGTTACTAAATTTATTTTTCCAACGGTTTACTACTGTTAGGAAAGCGAATTTGCCAACGGATGTTTACCGTTAGAAATTTTAGTTTTCCAACAGCTATTTATCGTCAGAAAATTTAATTTTCCAACGGTGTTTTACCGTTAGAACACGAAATTTACCAACGGTTCTTTACCGTTAGGAAATGAAATTTACCAACGGTTTTTTACCGTTAGTAAAAAAATTTACCAACGGTTTTTCACCGTTAGCAAAACTTCCCAACACCGTACTTCTAACGGTAGAAAACCGTTAGCAATAATTTTCCTAACACTTATAGTCGTTGGGAAATGACTGTTTTGGTGTAGTGTGCAAGTGCCACAAAGGAGGCTTCACTTAAGAACTAAAACAAACACATCAGAAAATATATTTCAAGCAGTTAAATGAACTGATAGTAAAAGAATGACAATAGTCATAATGGACTACGAGGGAACCATTCAAGTAGCCAAGTCACAACCCTTAAACCAAACAAGGACCGGGGTTGTAACCCTTCACCTGAATAGAACTCCGTCTCCAAATCTTGTTGATAAGGTAAAACATTACAAGCGTGACGTGGGGTGCAATAATACAATAAACGAATAGAGGACTCAGAACTGCTCCGGGAGCTAGGTTACAACCCTTAAACCAAACAAGGACCGGAGTTGTAACCCTTCGCCTGAACAGAACTTAGCCTCTGATCTTTATTGTTAAAAGCGACAATCATGCGATCAAGCTTACAATAATCGAACACTGAAAACCATGCCATACAATCGTTTTCGGCCAATCAATGACTACGGCTTTCTACATTAGCTAACCAGGATTATCACCACATGCAGTGAGATATTCCTCCAGCCACAAGCCCTGCAGCTAATCCAGGTTATCTAGGCGACTTGGGTTCATTAAGCAGTGCATCATTCTTTTCCATATATCAGTGAATTTAGACTTGTGTCCTACTCGTCGGCAGGCTGCAAGTCCCTCAATGGTGGCCGGGATAACGGGATCGCCTGTAACTGGGGAAATCTCTCATGACTACTGAATTATTCTAGTTATTAGCCTTAGCCATTTACAGTAGGTACCCCTGACCGTGGTACTCAGGGATCCCTGTCCTAGACATGATGCAAACACTACCGGTTCAATTGTACAAACACAATCACCCACGGTGTCCAGGCCATCCAATCTTGTCATGCCATGTTCACTGTCAGGAGTGTGCCGCGTCGGACCACTATCATGTCATGTCAAAAGTGCACCACAACGGATCACCATCGTGTCAGAAAACAATTAATTTAACACAAGTACACATATATTAATTAAATATTAAAAGGGGCAAGGGCTGTGGGGGACTCATGCGGCTCGAGAAATTTCCATGCGACCCGCAGTCACTTGCTCATGCGGCTATGCAATTAAGAGAATGTGAAAATAGTAATAATAATAATAATAATAATAATAATAATAAATGCATTAAAGTAATGCATTTACCACGTCATATGCGGCTCACAAGTGCTAAGGCCAGCAAAGCTATTTGCCTAAGCGATTCACAAATATTTCATGCGGCCAAACATGCTAATGTCATGCATGCAAGTAAATAATGAAAATAAATAATGCATTAAATGTTAATGCATGGATAAACATGCATTAAAGTATGTATTAAAATTAAGCTTGCTAAAATCAAGCGTGCTAAGCATAAAGCATGCATTTCGTATGCATTATCCAATGCATGACAAAACATGCATAAAGTAAATGTATTATTTTAATGCTAGATGCATTATTCTAATGCATGGCTCACATGCATAACATAAATGCAATGCATTAATGCTAAACGCATTAATCTAGTACATGTGGCTGAGCATGTGTTGCATACGACTGAGCATGTGTTGCATGTGGCTGAGCATGCATTGCGTTGCATACGGCTGAGCATTGTGTTGCGTTGCATGCGGTTGAGCAATGTGTTATTTTAACGTAAATGCATTATTCTAATGTATTAATGCTTAAAAAGCATTATGCTGCTAATGCTGGCTTGTGCATGGATTATAATGTATTATAATGCATGAATCATTATTATAATGCATTGAATGTATTGAATGCATGCGGCTGGCCTTATGATATAATGCATTATTATAATGCATTATAATATTTGCATAAGCATGCGGCTCACTTTGCTCCTCCATGCGGCTGAAAGCATTTGGAGAATGCAAAAGAGGCATGCGGCTGAATGCTTTAGTGTATGTATTTAGAAAATGTATTAAAATATTGTATGCATTAAATGCACGTTAGAATATTACATGCAAAATATTGCATGCATCTGCGGCTTACTTTGAATATCATATGCGGCTCTCTTGGGTGCTGATGCATTTCATTCTTAATGCATTTAAAATAATGATGCCTAAGCGGCTGACTGCTAGTATTGTATTAAATAATGCATGCAACTAAATGCTTGCTATAGCATTCATAGGCCATGCGGCCAAGTGCTAAAAATGCCCATGCGGCTCCGCAAAATTCCATAGGTCAAATTGGACCTAACGAACTTCTCTGCAATCATGGGATCATCAACTTAGCAAAATATGCAAGTTTGATGGATCAAAAATCCTGGAAACCGAAAATACCACAAGGCTAGATTTACAAAAATTTAACCATGGAAATGAAAATTGCCAAATACTAAGGTGGGTTAGAAACACATGAGGAAGACAATGGAACAAATAAAAATGGGCTTCCTCCATGAAGCAAGATGCACTTGCCTATGCTCTCCCCCTCTCTCTTTCTTTCCTGGTGGTTGAAGAAGTAATGGTGGAGAAGAAGAAGTAATGAAGAGAGAGAAATGTTAGTGGGATATTTAATGAAAGTGGGTGGTGGTAGGTGGGATATTTAATGAAAGTGGTGGTAGGTGGGAGTGGTTTAGTCCACACAAAAATCGAACCATGCAAAACCAAGTCGAACCAAGTCAAGTCGGGCCGAACCAAAATGAGGCATACAAAATGAGGCATGCAAATACGGGTCTAAATACGTACACGTATACCAAAATACGTAATACAAACAATGGTCATTACAACTCTACCTACCTTAAAAGAATTCTGTCTTCAGAATTTAATCAAGTGGCTAGAGATGCAAGGACAAGCTATACTACTCACAGACAAGCTGCACTAGTCAAGCAATCAAGCAATTATTCGTACAAGCAAGGAATCGAAAACATGAGGCATAGAAAAGATATTATACCTCACGAGTCAAATGGGTCGGGATATCGCGATCGAATATCATCCTCACGCTCCCACGTTGACTCTCCCAAAGAGTGATGACCCCAAGCAACACGGACTAACTTGATAGTCTTGTTCTTGAGTATCTTCTCCCTTTGGTCCAATATGGATACGGGCCTCTCCTCATACGAAAGGTTGGTACCAACAACCAATTCTGAATGATCCAGGATATGACTCGGGTCCGGGATATATCGTCGTAGTTAGGATACATGGAACACGTCATGCACCTCACTCAGAGACGGCGGAAGAGCGAGACGATAGGACACATCTCCTACTCGCTCCAGAATGTCGAACGGTCCTATATACCTAGGACTAAGCTTTCCCCGTACGCCGAAACGAATGACGCCACGGTTATGCGAGATCCTTAGGAACACATGGTCGCCGACAGAAAATTCAAGGGAACGCCGATAAGAATCGGCCCAATGGCGCTGACGATCTTGTGCAACGCGAAGATGATCTCTAACTCTCCTGACCACTTCAACTGTCTGAGCGATCATTTCTGGACCAAGCATCTGCCTCTCTTCCACATCGTCCCAGGCTAGTGGGGATCTACACTTTCTTCCATACAGTGCCTCGAACGGCGCCATCTGGATACTAGCTTGGAAACTGTTGTTGTATGAGAACTCCACCAGGTGCAGTTGATCTTCCCACGAACCACCGAAGTTGAGTGTACAAGATCTCAACATATCCTCAAGAGTCTGGATCGTGCGTTTCGACTGACCATATGCCTGCGGGTGATATGCTGAGCTGAACTGGAGGCGAGTTTCCAAACTCTCTTGCAAGCTACGCCAAAAGTGTAAAGTGAATCTTAAATCCCGGTCTGAGGTAATACTGACTGGTACTCCGTGGAATCTGACAATCTGCCGAAGATACATCTCTGCTAGCTGAGCTGTCGATTGACCCACTCTGAATGGGAGAAAGTGAGCCACCTTCGTGAGCCTGTCAACTATAACCCAAATAGTATCTCTACCGGCTGGGGTTCTAGGTAATCCAGTCACAAAATCTATGGTTATATGTTCCCACTTCCATTCTGGAATCGGCAAGGGCTGAAGAAGTCCAGCAGGCCTCTGATGTTCAGTTTTGACTTGTTGGCAAACCAAACACCGAAAGACAAACCGAGCTATCTTCCTCTTCATGCCATTCCACCAGAAGTGTTGACGGATATCACGGTACATCTTCGTGCCACCGGGATGAATCGAATACTGAGAACTGTGGGCTTCCGCCATGACCTCCTGTCTTATATCTCTACTGGGTACACAAAGACGCTTACCATGTCGAAGTGTACCATCTTCATGAATGCATAATTCTGGTCGTCGTCCTGTTTCACATTCTGCTCTAAGCCGCTAAAGCTTAGAATCAGAGGACTGGGCGATCTTGATCCTCTCAACTATACTGGACTGTACTTGCATGCTGGCCATCAATGCCACATTGGTAGGAAGGACAACTTCTATACCCATCTTCTGAAGATCTGCCAATAACTCTGGTTGCGCTGTCAGAAAATAAACTCCGGCTCTCCTGCTCAATGTATCTGCAACAACGTTGGCCTTCCCAGGGTGATAATACAGGTTGACATCATAATCCACAAGTAGCTCTAGCCATCTTCTCTGACGCATATTAAGGTCCTTCTGGGTGTAAACATACTTCAGGCTCTTGTAGTCGGTGAAAATCTCCACCCTATCTCCATACAGGTAGTATCTCCACAACTTAAGTGCAAACACTACAGCTGCCAGCTCTAAGTCATGGGTTGGGTAATTTCTCTCATGATCACGAAGTTGACGTGACGCATAAGCTATTACCTTCCCGTGCTGCATCAAAACACATCCTAAACCCTTGCCTGAAGCGTCACAGTACACTGAAAATCCTCCGGTCCCATCGGGAAGTGTGAGAACGGGTGCCGTCATCAAGCCTCGCTTCAGCTTCTCAAAAGATTCCTAACATTCTGCTGTCCAAGCAAACTGCACTTCCTTGCGGGTCAACTGCGTCAGGGGTGCTGAAATCCGAGCAAAGTCCGAAACAAATCTCCGGTAATAGCCGGCTAATCCAAGAAAATTGTGAACTTCTGCAACTGTGCGGGACACTGGCCAGGTTTCTATAGCCACTATCTTATGGGGATCCACTTCAACTCCCCCTCTAGTGATGATATGACCCAAGTATGAAATGCGATCGAGCCAGAACTCGTATTTACTGAACTTGGCATACAACTGGTGTTCTCAGAGAATCTGGAGGACAACTCTGAGATGCTGCTCATGCTCCGCTTCACTCTTACTGTAGACCAGGATATCGTCTATGAACATGATCACGAACTGGTCCAAATAAGGCATGAAGATACGATTCATGAGGTCCATGAATACAGCCGGCACATTGGTTGCTCCAAAAGGCATAACAAGGAACTCTCAATGCCCATATCTGGATCTGAAAGCTGTCTTCGGGATGTCCTGCTCTCTGACTCTGATCTGGTGGTACCCTGACCGCAAATCAATCTTCGAGAATACTGCCACTCCTCTGAGTTGATCAAACAGGTCATCTATCCTGGGGAGAGGATATCTGTTCTTGATTGTCACTGAGTTCAAGGTACGATAGTCAACACATAATCTGGACGTACCATCCTTCTTTTTTACAAGAAGCATCGGGGCTCCCCAAGGCCATCCACTTGCACGAATGAATCCCTTGGTCCGGAGTTCTTCAATCATCTTGTACAATATCTTCAATTCTGACGGTACCATCCTGTAGACTCTCTCTGACACTGGTGTTGTCCCGGAAATCAAGTCGATAGTAAACTCGATCTCCCGCTCTGGCGGCATTCCTAGAAGCTCTTCCGGGAAAATATCTGGAAATTCCTCGACTATCCGGGGTAATTGTACTGCTGCTACGGCCATCCGCAACACTGGAGGAGAAGGTTCAACTTCGTCTCGAGAAAAGAAAAATCATGGCTCGCCTGGAATGCTAAAAACAACTCTGCCAATATGGCAGTCTATCCTAGCATACTGGTCCCTCAACCAATCCATCCCTAAGACCATATCATAATCGGCCATCGGGAATTCTATCAGCCTAGCGGGAAACTCTCTACCGTTAACCACGATCCGACACAAGGAAAACACTCTATCTACTCCCACAAGACCGTTACCAGTAAGTATATTGAGCCTTACTGATAACGACTCTGGCTCCAGTCCTATCCGTGTCGCAAATCGTGCAGATATAAATGAATACGATGCACCAGAATCAAATAACACTGAAGCGGGAAATGTGTTGACAAGAATAGTACCTACCACTACCTCACCTAGTGCCACTCCTTCTTCTCCCATGGTCAAAGCCAGCACTTGACCATGTCCTCTGGGTGCCGGCCCTCTCTGCTGGAATCCTCTCTACCTATTCTGGGCTTGCGTCTGGGTAAACTGCTGAGGCCTTTGCTGATGAAAAGCCTGGGTCTGCGTCGGCAACGGCCTCGGGGAAGGAAACTGCTGCTAGACTGGTACTGGGGCTGGTCCCCTAACTGATGAGCTGGTCCCGGCTGGTGATGAGTCAGTCCTGAACGGGTAAGACCCTACCTTGTGGTCCGGTGCTCCACAAAGCAAATACAATCCTCGTGCCTTGCGACACTCTGAAACAACATGTCCAGGCTTCCCACAATAAGAGCAGCCCATGGGGGAAGACTGCTTCTGCTTCTGCTGCTGAGGATACGTCGGGGTTGAATGTTGAACCGACGTAACTGAAGCTGCCCTTCTCGGAGCTCCAATGGTCAAAGCCCTGGCTGCCGGGGCTGGGGCTGATGACTGATTCATCTGGCCGTGAGATCGCTTTCGACCTCCAATCCTGTCCACAATCCTCTGGGAGGTATACTCATGCCTCCTAGCTGCCCTCAATACCGCATCAAAAGTCTGATGCTCGAACTGCTCCACCGCCAGCAAAATCTCCAGGTGGAGTCCCTGTTGAAACCGCTGGGCTCTATCGAACTCGGTCGCCACCAAGGTGGGAGCAAACCGGCTAAGTCTGAAAAACTCGGCCGCATACCCATCGACCGTCCTGCCCATCTGCTTCAAATTGGTGAACTTGGTCTGAAGATCGTACCGAGCCACTGCATCGAAGTACTTGGTCCGGAACCTCTCCCGAAATACTGTCCAAGCAACAGGCACCGCTAGTCCAATGGCCTGAGCAACCCACCAGCTGCGGGCTAGATCCAATAACTGCAGGCGCACCACGGCCACCTTCTCATCTTTTGGGATCTTCGCCGCCTCCAATATCACCTCTGTGTCCTGAAGCCACGCATCGGCAGCGATAGCATCTTCGCTGCCATCGAAGAATGGAGGGTTCAGGCGTTTGAAACTGTTTGCTGCACTGTTTCCATGATGTCTACCTCTGCCCAGAGCATCTGCCACCGCCTTGTTTGCAAAAACAAAAGTATAAAACTTTATTGATACAAACTGTAATAAAGATTACAAGAATTCTGGGAAAATTACAACTATAGGAATCCAATCTTGATGACGATTGCTTTATCCCTTGGACGATGTGAACTTTGAAGACGAAGCCTTTGAAGTTGAAAACAACTCTGGAAATTGAAGGCAAAAGCCTCTGAAGTTGAAGACAAAAGTCTCGAAAGAATGCAGCAGCACTTTGGCAAGAACTCCTGAACTCTCTGATTTCTGATCTCTGATCTTGATCCCCCTTGAAATGAAGACTTGAAACTCTATTTATAGAGTTCTGAAAATAACTAACTTTCAGTTATTTTGGATTGCGCAAGCTGATTTGTGCAGCAACTGGTTTGCGCGGCACTGGATTGCGCAGGCAGTTATTGGATCGTGGGCCAACTATCTGAGATACATGGCATTATTTGATCGAAAATGCGCATGATCGTGCATAGACAGTTGCCACGTAATGAGCAATTGATGGCATGAATGCCACATGTAATTGGTCAGTTATGTTGGTAGAATGCGCAAAGTGAACTGCGCAGAAATGGTTTGCGCAATCACGGATTGCGCATGAATAGTTTGCGCAACCACGGATTGCGCTGCCACCTGTCAGCCGCCCTCGAGCACTGTGCGGCGTCAAAAATAAACAGACTCCTCGTTATTCGTGTTGTCAGCTATCAGGAAGATCTGATTTGATTCAGTCAATGATGACTTCTGCCACGTCAGCCTGCGCAGTTGGGAACATGCGCAAACCAACCTGCGCAAAGTGATGTCTGCGCAATCTGTTGTCTGCGCAACTCATCAAAATGATGAATATCTTGAATTTTTGACTTTGTTGATTGATGCAACTTGATGTTTTAGGACCTACAAGACCCCCTTCAAAGTTTTCGAAAGTTGATTATAATCAAAATTTCGAAATACTTTGAATTTTTGAATGTTGAATCGTTTTGCGCAATATGATGAGCTGTCTGCGCAAAGCGAATAGACCACAAGTTTAGGCGCAATCCGAGGCATCCGTTTCGCATTTCAAAAACTATAAATACCCCTCTTTTCGTTTTCAATTCTTTACTTTGCAATCTTTCGAACTTTTTGAGAAGAAAACCTTCACTGTTCTCCTCCTCCGACGATTGTCATGGCCCCACGACGATCAAATGCTGCCGCTGCCGCCGCCGCGAAGGGAAAAGCTCCGGCCGAGTCTTCTGACAAGGTTGCACGGCGAGCTTCCCGACACGAATCCGCACACCCTGCTCTGAGAGGTAGTTGAACCGATCGAAAACCCCTTCTTAGGGTGATTCGACTCCCTTGAAACTCATCTCTTTTTAGAGATAAGTTCATATTGCGCCACCCTTTTTAGGGTTTCAGTTGCATCAACTATCAGTTCTTCATTTTTATGAAGGCTGTATTCTTGCACAAATTGTTGATTTGTGCTGACAGGAAGTCAGCGCAAACAATTAAGATGCGCAGATATCAGCACAAACCATTACTTTGCGCACCTTTAATGATGCGCAAACTGATATTGCGTAAGTCATGTCAGCACAATCTGAGATTGCGCAAATCATGTCAGCGCAGTCTGAGGTTGCGCAAATCATGTCAGCGCAGTCTGATGTTGCACAAATCATGTCAGCGCAGTCTGAGGTTGCGCAAATCATGTTTTATGTTTTAAAAACAAAATCTTTGTCTTTGACTAATTTTCATCTGTTTGTTGATGCAGTTGAAATCAATGAAGATCCAGATTACGAACATTTTGTGGGAACCCTCACAGAGTCTGAATACAAAGAGGATCTGTCTCATGTTCATTACCCTCAGTATGATCTGCCGGCCTCCCGTCAGGCTATATTGATTTCTCAGGACAATGAAACTTTGATGTGTTTGATGAACGGACAGCCTTTAGAATCAGCTGATGCTGTAATTCACAAGAAACCCTTATTCCTATTCGGTGACGCCTTTGAGAGAGCCTCTCAGCCTAGGCCAAGGATGGAAGATAGGGTAGTTCACCAGCAAGATAGATCCTTTTTTATACCCGACATCGCTCGATGTCTTCCTTTGTCACGGTACGCTCATGCAAGCTACCCTAGGAAGATGGAATGGAATATTACTCTATTTCAGGATGCTCGGGCAGGAAAAATCTTCGTAAAGAAGGGGCCACATCATAAGGATATATTTTATAGCTCTTCCGACAGATATAGTATCCTACTGAGAGGCTTAAGACCTGGCTGCATTCCACCAGAGAACTCCTCCATGCTAATGCCTGTTAGGACACCAATATTCGCAAATGAGTTTGCGAAAGTTGAAGGAAAATATCCTGAGCAAGATATAAGAATGACTGGATTGGTGAATCCAGACTACAAGCGATGGAGTTATATCGCGAATTGGGTTCTGGAAAAATTCCAAGACAGACTCCAACAAACCAACCTGTATGAAGCAGTGCATGCCACTGTATATGGATTTGCTCCCAATCCTCATATGTTCTTAGCCTTAGCTGCGAGATACAACTACAGGACTGGAACTTTCATGACCCCAGGGGGAGAGATGGGCTTTGCACTGCACGAGATGAAGTATATCTCGTTCTTGCCCATGGCAGATGCTCTGTATGAGGAGTATGTACCAACAAATGATGAGTTGAACAAGCTCAGAAAAGAGAATCCAGAGATGGTAACAGTGTTCGAAGAACTATTGTGCCATTACAAGATCTGCTCTTTATTTTACAAGAGTGCCACTGCCAATACTTGTTATTCTTCAAAGTGGCTACCATATCTGTTTCTTAATCATATAGAGGAGAAGAAAACCAAGGAGAACAATAAATGCTACCCAACCTTTTTCAAACCTTTGAGCCATACAGAGGTCAGAAAATTAATGGAACAGAGTGGTCACTTTGATAAAGAAGTGATGGATGACCATGAATATCCTCCTTTGAAGAGAGGAGACAATTTGGAAAGTTACTTGAGAATGGGCTATAGGCCCATGTCAGAAGCAGCACAATTGGCGGGATTCTTGACATACTGGCTGCGAAGGTTCGTAGTTTCCGGATCCAGTACAGTAGATCGTTTTCACCGTGGCGTCTTGTTTGCAGCTGTTAAGCTAGTCTTCGGCTATAAAATGGACTTACTATCAGCAATGACCTGTAAGCTGAACGCCAGTCTTCGTTTATATGTTGACCTGATGTTGAAAGCGAAAGGAGAGAGAGAATTCCCTCGCTTAGAATTGCCATATACATATTTGTTTGGATGGTTGCTTCTTCACTATCCAACTCTAATGGATCCTGGCATGGGACCAGTTGACGGCAGTTTTCTTCGAAGGTATTCCGATGGAAAATGGAAATATACTTCCTTATCTGAGTGTAGATTTATGTTGAATCTGAACAGAGGCTGGAACTTTTGCTGCGCTCCTTTCCCTGCTGGGTATGATCAGATGTCCACGAATATGGTGGATTCGAAACTGCAGCCTCTAACTCGTGTCGCTTTTGAATGGTTGAAGACAATTCGACCATCTCATTTGGTCTACCGATTCGAAGAAGAGTGCTACTTAGAACCATACCTCCCAAGCCGTTTTGCTCGACAGTTTGGGTATGATCAGTTCCATGTAGGGAACGCAATTACCTGCCTCCAAGGCAAAGGTTATCTGATAGACGGAGCTAGGGCTTGGGCTTATTACAATGCCCGTGATACAAAAGCCACTTTCTCCATGCCAGCAAGGACTACTCCTCAGGGTCCTCGAATGCTTTTTACATACTCCGTGTTTTACACATCAGCGAATACTTTTGCCGAGAATTTCAATCTCGCAGATAGTTTCGCCACTGCAACAAGATTGAGAAGAGGGAGAATTGCTCCATCGATCCCTATAAATGAGGAGGCGCAGGAACCGACAGATGCACCTCTGGAGACTACAAGGGATATTATATTCCCCCAAGAAGTGAATGCACCACTTCGTATTTCTCTGAAGGTGGGTAAATCCCCTGCGAAGAAGAGAAGAAGAGAGGAGCCTCCTGCTCCGGTGGCGAAGAAGAAATTGATTCTTGATGTTTCTTCTGAAAAGGTGACTACCAGATCTCAATCTCGGCAATTGGCCGAGACACACCAAGAAGTTGCCAGTACACCAACCTCCGTGCAAAAGCAAGCAGAGCCAGAAAATGTAGAGAGTCCTATTAGACCCCTACACAGAAAGAAAAGAGTAGTCACCAGAAGAGTCTTGGAAGAGTCTTCTTCTATACAACTCCTGACTTCAGTAGATGCTGCTGCAGGACTTCTAATGGCATCTTCCACACCTGCTTCTGAATCAGGAAGCAAAACTCTCGAGGAGAATGAATAGAGGGGAGATTTTGCCCCAAGAATTGAAAAGCCTAGAGAACATATTTTAGAGGAAGAACAAAGTGTTATACGACCTCATTCTCCTATTGCAGATATTACTCAACCTCCTCCTACTCCCAGGACTCTTCGTGAGGACGAAGACCGTGAAATGATTGCAGCTCTGGAAGATTGCAGTTATAGCTTGCAGGAAGATCAGGCTGCCACTAGCAGTGGAAATGCAGCAGTAGAAGAAGAAGAAGAAGAAGAAGACGAGGAAGGTTCTTCATCCAAAAATGTTGATGAGTATTTACAAGATCCTGAAAAGCAAACTGAAGAACACAGATCTCTTGATACTGCCGATGATATTTCAAATCCTAAAAAGCATATTGAAGTGGAGGCGTCTGCAGAAAAGGCTGTCGATATTGAGATAGAAATATCTCCTGAAGAAGTAGTCGATGAAGGTGTGCTAAAAGAAAATCCTGCCACCGACCCTCAAGGTATAAAACGAGATTCAACAATCTTTTCTTTTTTTTAAAATGAACTGATAACTAATATCCTCATTTGCAGATCTTGGGACTATGCCAATACCTCCAACGGACCTGATTATGGTGCCTATACCAACAGTGGTTATTAGCAGTAGTCATCATTTATCTTGTGGTTCTGAGGCGGGCAGCAGTCAGGCTGTTGCAGCGGAGGCTACTTCTGTTCAACAGTATTCTATTCCAGTAAGGAATGAACTCGTTGTTAAACCAAACCAAGGTAACATTGCTCTTAATTTGATCTTTTTGTTCATCAACAATCAATTAGTAAAATAACAGTTTTACTTTTGCAGAAGATCAAGCAGGAGGAGCAACCAGCTCTACTCTGGCTCCCTTATTTAAAGAGCCTATTGTCCAACCTAAAAGAATCGAGCAACCTGTTACTCCGTCTTCATCAGGAGTAGCAGCGACTCCTGGACCTCTGACCATCAATCAGCAAGTGGTCCAGTCTTTTACCCGATGTTTCTTTGAGTCGATGGGATCTCTCGTCCGTAAAATGATAGAGAAAGAAGGGGCTGACTTCATTATGGTTAGGAAGCCCACTTCTTTCTTGATAAGAGCCATAAGAGACCAAGGAGACGAAGCTCAGGCCACTCTCCTTAAACATATACTGGATGAATTAGAAGTCTCCATCAAGAAGTATAAAGAACTCAAGAAGAAAGATGTAGACTCTTTAGTTCAAGCTGAATTTGAGCGGCTGGCTCAAGCTGCTGATATGGAAAGGTTAACTCTTCAAAATCTGTTAGAAGCTCATTCAGCAAAATCAGCTGAATATAATTCTAAAATAGAATCAATCACTCTAGTGGCTGAAAGCAAAGGACGGTGACTTGCTGAGCTGAAGGCTGAAATTACTCGCCTCCAACAAGAGTTTGAAGAAGAAACTGTTAATCACCAACTGGTGATTGAACAATTTAATGCATTGATTGAAGAAAGGAATGAGTATGAGACCACTCAAGGTGAAGAGATCACCCGCAGGACAGTAGATATGCCCATTTTTGATGAAGACAGCGGGATGGAGGAGGCAAGAAAGATAATAGCGTCAACACACGAAGAAGAGCTGCAGACATTGAAGCAGCAAATTGACAATCTGTTTGTCCCTCCTTCTTGATTTTGTATTTGGGTTTTGTTGCTGTAGCTGCATTTTTGTAATGTCTCATTTTTTTGATATAAAGGACATTTTGTTATGGCTCCATTATTTATTGCATATCTTATTCAGATATAAATAATAGATAGATATGATATATTTATTGACAATTTAATCAAAAACGATAAATTGCTGATGTAGAAGATGAACGATGATGAATCGTCAATGTATATGAAAATGAATGAACGGGAATACCGTCAAGTAATGATGAAAGAACGGGTAAATCTTCAAATGATGTTGAAATGAACGAATTAACCGTCAAATGATAATAAATGAACGAGTTAACCGTCAAAATAGATGAACGGATGAACCGTCAGATATTATCGAACGGACGAACCGTCGGATGAGTGTAATAAATGAACGGATGAACCGTCAGGTGTTTAATGAACGGACGAACCGTCGGATGAATGTAATAAATGAACGGATGAACCGTCAGGTATTAATGAACGGATGAACCGTCGGATGAATGTAATGTTTCATTAATTGAGGAACTTCTGTCTATAAATATAGCAGAAATCTGACAGGAACGAACACTTCTACTCTTCAACATAAAAATGTCTTCCGGAGAAGCATCTAAGAAGGTTGAGACTGTCTCGAAGGTTCAGAAGAGTATTGAAGAACACCCTGCCGATCCAGTTCAGCCAAAGGAAGCAGAAGCAGGCGAAGGTTCGTCTGCACCCCAGCCACCGCGGGACATTTTGGACTTCCTGCTCGAACCAGGAAAGACTACAGAAGAAGAAGCCATGAGGATGGCCGCCTGCAAGTTTCTTGTGGGATCCAGCAAGGAGGTTTTTGGCTCTTTTGCTGACCGCATTTTTGAGAAGGACGGCAGTGGCCCTCGTCCCAATGTAGAAAAAGATGATAGCGACCTTTAATATGTACTATCATATAATAAAATTTGAATTTTATTTATGAACTTGATTCTGTCTGATAATTTACAAGTATTTACATTTATACATAATACTTCTTTAAGAATTTGCCATTGATAGGTATCATAGCAACTCGACCATCAAGTTCTGAAAGTTGATAAGCTCCGTTTGAGAAGACTTTGCTTACAACATAGGGACCTTCCCATTTCGCATCGAATTTTCCTTTGCTCATATGAGTCATAGTCATAGGACGTCTGACTGTTAGAACAAGTTCTCCTTGCTGAAAGGCTCTGACCTTCACTTTACGATTAAATGTCTTTGAGATGCGGGCTTGGTATAACTCAATATGCTGTTGAGCCATTAACCGCTTTTCATCCAATGCCTCTAACTCTTGAAGTCGAAGAAGGTCATTGTTTTCTGTGGTGAGCTCATTGGCAATAGCAATCCTTAAAGAAGGAATTTGTAACTCCAAAGGAAGGACAGCTTCACAGCCATACACCAAAGAGAAAGGTGTAAAGCCTGTGGGATTGCGGACTGTAGTTCGATAGGCCCAAAGACATTCGCCAAGTTTCTCGCTCCAATTCCGTTTGTTAGTGGATACAAATTTCTTAAGGAGCTTAATAATGGTTTTGTTAAAGGCTTCAGCTAAACCATTAGCAGCAGGATTGTAGGCCGTCGAAGCAACATTGTTAATCCGATGATCATCGCAGAATCTAGTGAACTTCTGACTAATGAATTGAGGTCCATTGTCATGAATGATTCTTCGAGGTACACCGAATCTATAGATGACATGGTGTTTAACGAAGTTAATGACACTGCTAGTCTTGACTTCAGCCAGAGGTATAGCTTCAGCCCACTTGGAGAAGTAATCGGTTATCGCCAATATGAACCGATGTCCTCTAGAAGAAGGAGGATTAATAGGACCTATGATGTCCATACCCCAAGCTTCAAAAGGCCAGGAAGCAGCAGTCGGGTGTAAAAATTCCGAGGGTTGATGAATAAAGTCTGCATGGATTTGACAAGCACGACATTTCCTTGCATATTCAATGGCATCTGATACCATAGAAGGCCAATAATAACCCATGCGTCGGATACGATCCTGTAATTTAGGACCAGGTTGATGTGCTCCACAGACGCCATCATGAGCTTCACGCAACACTTGTTTGGCTTCATCACCAGCTAAACAGCGTAGAAGAAGACCATCATAAGTTCGCCGATAGAGTGTTTTGGTGGTTTGATTATAATAAAATCGTAGAGATCGACGTCGAACACTTGTAGCCTCCTTAGGATCTTCAGGGAGTATGTCATGTACTACGAAATCGATAAAAGGAGTTCTCCAATCGTCATCAATAACATTGACTTCAGCAAGCTTGCTAAATTCAATATTACGATTATTTTCAATACAGAACAGTTCTCGGTTAGAAATAACCACCACCTGATGTCTTTTGATAGGGATGGCTAAGACAGCTGCAAGATTGGCCAAAGCATCGGCTTCAATATTACAAGCTCGTCGAACATAGTCGATGAAGAAAGTTTTAAATGATGTAGCTATATTGATTGCTGCTTCATGATAAGGCACCAGGTCTTGATGACGGACTTCATAGGTTCCTCTAACCTGGTTCACAACCAGTTTAGAATCACCATAGACTTCCAGATATTCAACATTCAGTTGTTTAGCTAGCTGAAGGCCGACAAGTAAGGCATTGTACTCTGCCACATTGTTAGAGCAAGGTTCATCTAAAGAGTAGGCTCTTTGGATAGTTAATCCGTCTAGAGAAATGAGAACAACTCCAACACCTGCCACTATAGCACCATTTGGTCCAATTCTTGATGCACCATCAAAGAATAGACGCCAGGTTGGAAACTCTTCGGAGATCATGTTGACTTCTAATGTCTCGTCAGGAATTTCGTCATAGAGTTTAGATGTTTCAGGCACAGGATGAGCTGCTAAGAAGTCCGCCAGCGCTTGACCTTTGACAGACTTTTGTGGAACATACACCATGTCATATTGAGCTAGCAGGATTGCCCATGTAGCCAACCGAGAATTAAGTGTACTAGGTTTCTTCATGAGTACCCGGAGAGGGTTAACTCGAGATATAACATGAATAGTTTGACCAATGATATAATGTCTCGTCTTTTGCACAGCAAACATGAGAGCCAGGCATTCTTTCTCGACCGGACTATAACGATGTTCGGCACCAATCATAGTTCGGCTAAGATAGTAGATAGCTTGTTCATGGCCTTCTTTGTTCTTTTGGACAAGTAAAGCACCCAATGAATGGTCCATAGCACGGACATACATCAAGAATGGAATGCCAGAGATAGGTGGCACCAAAACTGGTGGGTTCATAAGATATTGTTTGATATCGTCGAATGCTCGTTGACACTCTTCAGTCCAAACAAAAGATACACCCTTCTTCATTAGTTGAGTGAATGGTCTGCAGCGTCCAGACAAGTTCGAAATGAATCGCCTGATGTACGCAAGTCGGCCTTGGAATCCTCGTAGCTCTTTTAGGTTGCGTGGAGGACGCATCTCTTGGATGGCTTTGATCTTCTCGGGATCCACGTGTATACCCTTAGAGGTAATGACGAAGCCGAGAAATTTGCCACTAGAGACACCCAAGAATGACTTGGTGGGATTCATCTTGAGCTGATGTTGACGCATGAGATTAAATATTGTTCTCAAATCTTGAATGTGATCTTCTTTTAGACGACTTTTAACAGCAATATCGTCAACGTAGCATTCGACTATTTTACGAAGATGTTCTCTGAAAATGGTACTCATAGCCCGTTGGTAGGTTGCACCAGCGTTCTTGAGACCAAATGGCATCACTGTGTAACAATAGACTCCTCGAGGAGTGCGGAAAGATGTATGCTTTTCATCTTCAGGATGCATTTTGATCTGATTATATCCGGAGAATCCATCCATAAAAGATATTCGCTCGAACCCACAAGTATTGTCAATCATGACGTCTGTGATAGGAAGAGGAAATTCATCTTTTGGACATGCTTCATTGAGATCTCGGAAGTCGGTGCAGACTCGAACTTTTCCAGTTTTCTTCAGAACTGGGACGACATTGGCTACCCAATCAGGATGCTGCTCTTCTCGAATAAAGCCACAAGCGATGAGCTTCTTGACTTCATCATCAATTGCGTCCATCATTTCAGGCTTAAATCGCCTTTGTTGCTGTTTGACCGGTTTAGCATTAGGAAGAATGTTCAGTTTGTGAGTAGCAATCTTAGGATCTAAACCTGGCATGTCTTCGTAACTCCAAGCAAAGACGTCAATGTATTCTTTAATAAGAAGAATCAACTCTTGCTTATCTGCTTCTGGAAGATTCTTGCTAATAAAGATTGGCCGAGGTGACTCTCTTTCCCCTACATCAATTTGAATTAGTTGATCTTCAGTAGGAGGTTCACGTTGTTCAAAACGAAGTACCCATTGGTTATCCATATGTTGAGCCCAAGGATCTGTTTCCGGACTTTCTTCAACATCTTCATCACAGCCTTCTGGTATTTCAACGGAGACCATGTTAGAAGATACGATTATACGATGGACTTCACCGATGCTGGTATCGGAATCCTATGATCTGGAATCAGAAGAATTAGAACGTTCTTCACTATCTGAGTCGGAAACTGCTGGGGATAACATTGAAGGAGAAGCATATCCGAGACCTTTCTTGGTCCTGCCATAATATATTTGTGATTTTTTGTTTGGAACTGTTGTACGAATGGGAGTTCGTCTACCTTTACCATAGTTAAGGCCGCTCTTGAAGTCGTAATCCATCTTTCGGAGGATGTCTTTTGATTGTTGACTATAACGATGGAACTGGAGACGTCCCGTATCGTTAACTTTGCTATCATCCGTATAGTTAATCTTTGTTTCCGGTCTTTTATATAAAAATGCTGGACTTTCACCTTTCTTCAAAGAAGGATGAATACGGTAAGAATCATCTGGATCTTCAAGCGAGACTTCTGTCTGAAGAGATTGTACGACTCCCAGTGTAATTGATTGGAAGCTATCTAACATATCCAAATAACTTTTAGTATAATAAATAACATCAATATACTGGAAAGTAGGTGCTTTTTCATTGATTTGTACATCAGTATTTACAACAGGACCTTTAACCTTAGCAGGTTTGGTCAAATTGATTACAAGAGGGGGAGAAGAAGAACGTGGAGGAGGCTTGTTACGACGGAGGTCGATAACAAGTGGCTCAGAAAAGGTGAGCTCCCTTTTTTCCTTGTTGCGATTTAGATCAACAACAAGTGGCTCAGAAGGAATGATCTGCTTTTTGTCTTTGTTACGACGTAAGTCGATAACAAGTGGCTCAGAAGAGGTGAGCTCCCTTTGATTTTCATCAGCATCAACTGATTTCTTTTGAACTGGTAAGTGAATAACCAGTGGCTTGGAAGATTGAGGATGAGAAACTCGCCCCTTAATAGGTATGATAAGAGTGTCTTGAGGTACTGCTTTTTGATCTTCTTCAGTATCCATAGCCAATACCACCTTCATAAATTTATCCTTGTACATACGAACATCGTTGCAATAAGCTTCAACACCCTTGAAAGGATAAAGGTCCGCAACTTTCTTGTGAACTTGTCCTTTGTCATCAACGTGTTTAAAGCATTGATGAAGAGTTGATGGAACGACATTGTGTTCATGGAGGAATGGCCTTCCCAGGAGAGCATTGTAAGAACAACCATGATTGTCAATGATATAAAAGGTCACCTTTGTGCGAAGATTGCCTATTTGGAGTTTTAGGCGGATCTTGCCCAAAGGTTCACTCTTTCCTTGGTTAAATTCCAGAATAGTAGTGATCGTGGTTGAAAGACTATGCACTGGTATCTTCAATGCATCTAGCATTGTCTTTGGCATGATACTAAGTGCAGACCCTGGATCTATCAGGATACGATCAACCTTCATTGAATCTACATATCCTGTATAGTAAAGAGGACGATCATGTCTATTATCTTCCATTAGCATATCATCCTGAGTGAAGGTAATGTTTGGGATCAGTTCCAATACACTATGACAGTGATGACAAGAGACTGGTTCTGATTCTGGCTTCTTGAGAAGAGTTAAGCAAGTTTCAGCCTGCATCAGAGCTTCACTTAGAGTTTCTCGTGTCTCTTTGGAAAGACGTAAAAGTTCAAAGATTGACAGCCTAGCTGGTGTATTAGCTAATTGAGCTAATATATCAAAGTTGTAAGGCTTCTCAAGCCCAGTAGGAGATGACTTCTTTAGAGGTTTGTCAAATCGAACTTGTTGCTTGCCTTTGTCAGCCGTTGTTGGCTTAGGAAGAATTGATACTACAACTGGTGAAGATGTAGAAGGGACCTCTTCAGCAGATGCAGGTTGTGCCGGAGCAGGTTCAGAAGAAGAAGCAGGATCCTTTTGACCTTCAGAATGATCTTTCAAATAAGCTTTCCCTGATCTGGTGCCTAACAGAATCTCTTCGTCAACAATGGGATCAAAAGATACCATGTTGCAAATCTTGGTTTTGCCTTTAGAACGAGTTTTCTTCTTGGAAGATATCTCAAATTCTGGAGCAAGATCAGGATGGATCCACATAATTTCACCGTTGTCAAGAGACAAGGGAATAAGACCTTCATTGAATGGAAGCGGGAGATTCTCAATCTCAAGGGTTGCTTTAGGAATTGGAATGACACCATGCTGTATCATCTGCGGAGGGAAATCTCCAAATTGGACTGAAACCATATTTGCAGTAACAGTCTTCTCATCTTGTTGCAAAGTGACTACACCAGCATTGACAAGCTCTTGAATCTTACCTTTGAGCACATAGCATGCTCGAGTAGGATGTCCAATAAATCGGTGATAGACACAATACTTGGGATGATCAGTCTTATTGACTTCATCAGGTTTCTTTGGATCAGGGAGTTGAATTTTATTGCTTTTAAGTAAACATTCGAAGATACTTGCAGTGTCATTTTCGTCAAAGGAATACTCTACCTTCGGACGAGGTTCCCTCGGTGGAGGTGCAGAAGGAGTAGGAGTAGATGTAGGTGGGGCCACATTGACAGCCAAAGATTCTTTATTTTTGTTCAAATTAATGTTCAAAGTCTCTTTCGCTTTGCGATTGTTCTGACGATTGCCACCACCTGAATTTTGATGCTCATCGCGATCAGGGTTAGACATTTGTACCCCCAATTGTTTGAACTTGTCAGCACTCACTTCAGCAGCTTTGGCGTTGACGATGAATGAGGGCCAATCTTGGAATTGAGTAGATCCCGTCCACATACTGATAATAGGTAAAAGATTTGCCTTACAAGTATCAATAGTGACAGCAGCTGGAGTCCCTGGAGGCATTTTCAAAGCTTCACGGCGGAACCGTTCAATAAAGCTCTCAGCAGTTTCATTATGTTTTTGTTGAGAGCTGACATAGTCATATCATTAAATCCTTCATAGAACCGTTCCAGAAAGATTTGTTTGAGACCTGAAAAGGATATGATGCAACCATCGGGCAAACTTCTGTACCAGTCGTATGCTACGCCGGCTAAACAACCGACGAACACTCTGGTAAGAAGAGCGTCATTTGGCTGAAGTTGAACAGTCATTACCTCAAAATGATTGATGAATTGACTCGGGAAAGTACTGCCATCGAACAGAGAGATTGTAGGGATTTTGTACTTTGGGGGAAACGGAACGTCCTTCCATTCAACCGGATAGGGCTGTTTAATCCCCAACCTTTGTAGATTGTCTTTCTCTTTAAATGCTTCAAACTGGGTTCGTAAGAGTTTGACAGCTTCATTGGCGTCTTCTGATGAAGAAGAAGGAGCAGGTTGAGTTGTAGTGATAGGAGGAGGAACAGCGTTGTAAGCACTACCCCCAGCTCCTGAATGGCTAGACGTAGTTTGTACTTGCACTTGTACAGGAGGCATTTGGGGAGGCACTACCCTCAGCCCAATATTGGCAGGTATTGAAGATGCTATGATCTCTGGACTAGTAATAGGTGCAGTTGGTGGTGTAACATGTTGTGCTACAATGATGGAATGCATACTAGCAACCATCTCAGCCATGGTTTTTAATTTGTCTTCGAGTGCAGCAATTCGCTGTTCCTGATTTACAGAGGTTGAAGCATCTGGATCATCGGTGACAACATAAGCCGTCACTTCTCTTGGCATAGTGGAAGATACTGTTTGTTCAGAACTTTCACTGTATGCATCATAATCAGAGAACGAATCATCTCCTGACTGGGAAACAGGAAGATGACTTGAAGGGTTTTGAGGAAGATTCCTTTGACCGATTGTATCTCGGCTTCGAGAACGGGTATGTTGAAATACTCCTTCAGAAGATTCTTGAAGTAATTCCAAATACCGCTGGCTTGGCTTGCGGAGTCTACCATGCTTAGAGCATCTTTTACCCCCACTGTCTCGGGAAGTCATGTTAACAGAAGCATACAAAACTTCGTCTTCTTCTGACATAGATTCAGATTTAGCAAAAGTTAAACGATCGAAGACAGATCGTTTTGTCGTTTGACAACAGCATTGGATGATGACTTTATGATTACAGTGATGATCAGATGGTTGAGATGAAGATATTGAGACATTATCCTGTTTTTGTCTTAGATGTTCTCGAAGATCTACAACAGGACGAGGAAAGTTCCGAGGGATCTGTTCTTTGATAACATTTGGAACATGATTTCGATTCTTCAAATGTTTAGTCCCTTGAGTATACAGGGAAGTACTCACTTCATTGGCATAAGTGTTAGGATTTTTGACCTTGGAGATTTGTTTCTGGTGATGTTTGACCTTCGGCATTGGCTGTTTACGTTTTACCGAAGTGGGTCGATTAAGATAAGTTCTGAGGTCAGCAAATTCACCCCCAGGAGTTTCTGTTTGAGACACTAACAATTTTCCCTGTCTGGAACGACAAATTTGGAGAGTCGGGAGGTCCTGGAATTCTGCTATCGGAGTAGGCAGAATACCTCTTTGATTAGTACAAGTACTCTTGTTATAAAGGAAAGAAGAATCCTTGTTCGCCAGAGTTCTCGAACTGATTGGTGCCGAGACACATTGAGATGGATCCTCTTCAGTAAAGACTGAAGAAGACTGAGAAAAGACCAAAGGGCCTTTTCCCTTGTTTTGAGATGAAGGGTTAGCTAAAGAGCGTTTCCCTCTGTTATCTTCCAAGTCATGAGACAAGGAAGTTTGAGAAAAGACTAATGGGCCTTTTCCTTTGCTTTGAAGAGAAGGAGGAATAGTCAAAGGACTACCCTCAGTGGATTGAGCAGAGGCAATAGGGTGTTTGGGAAGAGGAGTAGAATCTCTTCTTTTATTGTGAGAAGAAGGGAATTTAGCCAAAAGGCTATTTTCCTTGGATTGTGCAGACTTGGTTTGCGCATGGGTGGAAGGTGCACTAGTCATTTGTGCATTAGAAGCTTTGGTAGGAAGTGCATCAGGAGTTCTTGTCTTAGAGTGCTTGGGATGCACTTTAGTTACTGGAGTGTTATTTTGCGCAGGAAAAGCCACTGCCAATTGCGCCAGAGTCATAGGAGTCTTCTGTTTCGACAAGGCAGCATATGAAGTAGCCTGTGCAACAGTTGCAACAGATTGCGCAGCCTTGACTGCAACAGATTGTGCAGCAGTTGCTGAGACAGACTGTGCAACAGTTGGCACAGCAGTTTGTACAGCAGTCTGACTAGCAGATTGTGCAACAGTTGGTACAGCATCCTTGGTGGCAAAACTGCCAGATTGTGCAGACTTGGAAACCCAAACTGAACGCACTTTGCTCTTGGCAGAAGTGACTGCAGTATGGGGAGTGGTCTTGGAGTTGAGCATCGCCTCGTAGGCTGTCTGGTTGACCTTAACAACCAGCGTCTTCTGCGTCTTCCCGATAGACGCTACGTCACATTGAGTTGCTACTTCCTCGTCGGAGGAGAAAGTTGTCCCCAGCAGAGTCGCCATTTTGTTTACAAAAACAAAAGTATAAAACTTTATTGATACAAACTGTAATAAAGATTACAAGAATTCTGGGAAAATTACAACTATAGGAATCCAATCTTGATGACGATTGCTTTACCCCTTGGACGATGTGAACTTTGAAGACGAAGCCTTTGAAGTTGAAAACAACTCTGGAAATTGAAGGCAAAAGCCTCTGAAGTTGAAGACAAAAGTCTCGGAAGAATGCAGCAGCACTTTGGCAAGAACTCCTGAACTCTCTGATTTCTGATCTCTGATCTTGATCCCCCTTGAAATGAAGACTTGAAACTCTATTTATAGAGTTCTGAAAATAACTAACTTTCAGTTATTTTGGACTGCGCAAGCTGATTTGCGCAGCAACTGGTTTGCGCGGCACTGGATTGCGCAGGCAGTTATTGGATCGTGGGCCAACTATCTGAGACACATGGCATTATTTGATCGAAAATGCGCATGATCGTGCATAGACAGTTGCCACGTAATGAGCAATTGATGGCATGAATGCCACATGTAATTGGTCAGTTATGTTGGTAGAATGCGCAAAATGAACTGCGCAGAAATGGTTTGCGCAATCACGGATTGCGCATGAATGGTTTGCGCAACCACGGATTGCGCTGCCACCTGTCAGCCGCCCTCGAGCACTGTGCGGCGTCAAAAACGAACAGACTCCTCGTTATTCGTGTTGTCAGCTGTCAGGAAGATCTGATTTGATTCAGTCAATGATGACTTCTGCCACGTCAGCCTGCGCAGTTGGGAACATGCGCAAACCAACCTGCACAAAGTGATGTCTGCGCAATCTGTTGTCTGCGCAACTCATCAAAATGATAAATATCTTGAATTTTTGACTTTGTTGATTGATGCAACTTGATTTTTTAGGACCTACACGCCTGATGTAAGGCATCTCCTCGACGATCCTGCGATGCAAGCAGCTCCCTGATAAGTCCAACTAAGGCTCCATCATCCTGCCTCGCGGGCTGGGCTGACTGCACCGGGGGTTCTGGATCTCTGGAAGGCATGGCCCGGGAGGCTGCTCCTGAGTGCTGGGCCTGGTCTTCTTGTTGCTGCTGGTCCACGGGAAGCGCTTCGCCTTGTGGGTCGGCAGGTCCAGGAACAATGCCGCTGAAAAAGACGACATAGGGAACAATAAGGAAAGACCAAGACAGATCAACGATACAAGCATGTGTTCATGTCGAGAATCTCAGGGATTAGAAAAGTCGGGCAGAGATCAAGGACGAGTGCTGATTGAGACATCTATTCAGTAAACCCTCACATATCTTGATTTACAAGACCTGCATCGGCCACCACTTAAACCATGTAACGCCCCAGAACCAGAATACTGGAGAGCAGGGGCATACATAGCCAGCTACGTATAATGAAAAGGAATCCATCCCACTATACGGTCACGGCTGTCTAGATATATGAGGGTTTAACTACAATCCATCAGTCTCCTAGGGTCAATAACAAGCCTAATTGTCTCAATCTCACGCAAGCAAGTAAAGTTACAAGATGTAAGATCACCAAATATACAATAATAAGGCATCCCAAACATTACATATCCAGCTGATCATGAAGCTAGTCGTTACAAAATGTGAGGACTAGCAAGAGTTTAGTCATACATGATCAACCCTAGGATCTGTAAATCATGTTACAGTCCGTAGGCAGACAACAATAAGGTATGCAATACGAGCTAACAGGTGCTCGCCGGCTAAACGTCTCAAAATAAAATTTTTACAATAGAGTGGGAGAGCAAAAATAAACCCACTCGTTGCCCTGGTCACGCCTGATGGTCACCATCGGGCTGGAAAGTCGGTAGATCTTCTGAAGCTGCTCCGAAATCTGGCCACACAAAACCAGCTGGGTCAGATCCCAGAAAGAGCAAGTGCTACAAAGGAGGCTTCACTTAAGAACTAAAACCAACACATCAAAAAATATATTTAAAGCAGTTAAATGAACTGATAGTAAAAGAATGACAATAGTCATAATGGAGTACGAGGGAACCATTCAAGTAGCCAAGTCACAACCCTTAAACCAAACAAGGACCGGGGTTGTAACCCTTCACCTGAATAGAACTCCGTCTCCAAATCTTGTTGATAAGGTAAAATATTACAAGCGTGACGTGGGGTACAATAATACAATAAACGAAGAGAGGACTCAGAACTGCTCCAGGAGCCAGGTTATAACCCTTAAACCCAACAAGGACGGGGGTTGTAACCCTTCGCCTGAACAAAACTTAGCCTCTGATCTTTATTGTTAAAAGCGACAATCATGCGATCAAGCTTGCAATAATCGAACACTGAAAACCATGCCATACAATCATTTCCGGCCAATCAATGACTACGGCTTTCTACATTAGCTAACCAGGATTATCACCACATGCAGTGAGATGTTCCTCCAGCCACAAGCCCTGCAGCTAATCCAGGTTATCCAGGCGACTTGGGTTCATTAAGCAGTGCATCGTTCTTTTCCATATATCAGTGAATTTAGACTTGTGCCCTACTCGTCGGCAGGCTGCAAGTCCCTCAATGGTGGCCGGGATAACGGGATCGTCTGTAACTGGGGAAATCTCTCATGACTACTGAATTATTCTAGTTATTAGCCTTAGCCATTTACAGTAGGTACCCCTGACCGTGGTACTCAGGGATCCCTGTCCTAGACATGATGCAAACACTAGCGGTTCAATTGTACAAACACAATCACCCACGGTGTCCAGGCCATCCAATCTTGTCATGTCTTGTTCACTGTCAGGAGTGCGCCGCGTCGGGCCACTATCATGTCATGTCAAAAGTGCACCACAACGGATCACTATCGTGTCAGGAAACAATTAATTTAACACAAGTACACATATATTAATTAAATATTAAAATGGGCAAGGGCTGTGGGGGACTCATGCGGCTCGAAAAATTTCTATGCGACCCGCAGTCACTTGCTCATGCGGCTATGCAATTAAGAGAATGTGAAAATAGTAATAATAATAATAATAATAATAAATGCATTAAAGTAATGCATTTACCACGTCATATGCGGCTCACAAGTGCTAAGGCCAGCAAAGCTATTTGCCTAAGCGATTCACAAATATTTCATGCTGCCAAACATGCTAATGTCATGCATGCAAGTAAATAATGAAAATAAATAATACATTAAATGTTAATGCATGGATAAACATGCATTAAAGTATGTATTAAAATTAAGCTTGCTAAAATCAAGCTTGCTAAGCATAAAGCATGCATTTCGTATGCATTATCCAATGCATGACAAAACATGCATAAAGTAAATGTATTATTTTAATGCTAGATGCATTATTCTAATGCATGGCTCACATGCATAACGTATATGCAATGCATTAATGCTAAAGGCATTAATCTAGTACATGCGGCTGAGCATGTGTTGCATGCGGCTGAGCATGCGTTGCGTTGCATGCGGCTGAGCAATGCGTTGCGTTGCATGCGGCTGAGCAATGCGTTATTTTAACGTAAATACATTATTCTAGATGCATTATTCTAATGTATTAATGCTTAAAAAGCATTATGCTGCTAATGCTGGCTAGTGCATGGATTATAATGCATTATAATACATTAATGCATGAATCATTATTATAATGCATTGAATGTATTGAATGCATACGGCTGGCCTTATGATATAATGCATTATTATAATGCATTATAATATTTGCATAAGCATGCGGCTCACTTTGCTCCTCCATGCGGCTGAAAGCATTTGGAGAATGCAAAAGAGGCATGCGGCTGAATGCTTTAGTGTATGTATTTAGAAAATGCATTAAAATATTGTATGCATTAAATGCACGTTAGAATATTGCATGCAAAATATTGCATGCATCTGCGGCTTACTTTGAATATCATATACGGCTCTCTTGGGTGCTGATGCATTCCATTCTTAATGCATTTAAAATAATGATGCCTAAGCGGCTGACTGCTAGTATTGCATTAAATAATGCATGCAACTAAATGCTTGCTATAGCATTCATAGGCCATGCGGCCAAGTGCTAAAAATGTCCATGCGGCTCCGCAAAATCCCATAGGTCAAATTGGACCTAACGAACTTCTCTGCAAATACTAAAGTGGGTTAGAAACACATGAGGAAGACAATGGAACAAATAAAAATGGACTTCCTCCATGAAGCAAGATGCACTTGCCTAAGCTCTCCCCCTCTCTCTTTCTTTCCTGGTGGTTGAAGAAGTAATGGTGGAGAAGAAGAAGTAATGAAGAGAGATAAATATTAGTGGGATATTTAATGAAAGTGGGTGGTGGTAGGTGGGATATTTAATGAAAGTGGTGGTAGGTAGGAGTGGTTTGGTCCACACAAAAATTGAACCATGCAAAACCAAGCCGAACCAAGTCAAGTCGGGCCGAACCAAAATGAGGCATACAAAATGAGGCATACAAATACGGGTCTAAATACGTACACGTATACCAAAATACGTAATACGAACACTGGTTATTACATAAAGTAACACCGATTTTATCACAAGGAATAACTGGTTCAAAGTACAGCTACCAGAGATTCCGATAAAATCTTGTGTTGCATCTAATAAGGTTAGGTTCAAATCGAAAAATACCTAACTGTATTAACATTCTTTAAGTGATGTATTCTGGAATTCCTTTCCATCATTTATGGAACAAGTGGGGGATTGTTGGAATTATTAATTCCATTTATTGTTCATAAGGATGAAAATGAAAGAGAAGGGACTTTATCACGCCCCAGAACCAGAATACTGGAGAGCGGGGGACAGACACAACCAGCTACGTACATTGAAGTGAATCTCACCTCGCAATACGGTCACGGCTGTCTAGATGCATGAGGGTTTACTGCAAGCCATCAGTCTCTTAAGGTCAATAACAAGCCTAGTGTCTCAATCTCAAGCAACAAGTAGATATAACAAGATGGTAGATCATCAGACATACAAGGTAAGACGTCCCATACATTACATATTCCGATGATCATGAAGCTAGTCATATAAAATACGAAGACTAGCAAGAGTTTAAGTCATACATGATCAACCCTAGGATTTGTCAATCATGTTACAGCCCGTAGGCAGACAGTAAGTAAAGTTGCAACGAGCTAACACTTGCTCGGCGGCTAAATGCCTCAAAAGAATATTTGTACAATGGAGTGGGAGAGCAAAATAAAATCCACTCGTTGCCGGGATTCCTTCTAGTGTTCACTATCTGGCAGGAAAGTTGGGAGATCATCGGTAGCAGCTCCGAAATCTGGCCATACAAAACCAGCTGGGTCAGACCCCAAAAAGAGCAAGTACCACAAAGGGGGCTTCACTTAAGAACTAAAACCAGCATGTCAGCACATAAAGTCATAGGTGAAATAACGTAAGACATGAATTAAAGAAAACGGGATGATAAACGATAAGATAGCTAGAGGACTATTCCGGTAACCAAGTTACAACCCGTAAACCAAACAAGGACCGGGATTGTAATCCTTCACCTGAACAGAACTTAGCCTCGAACCAATTATCGATAAAGTAAAGCATAAACAAGCATGTCTGGAGATATCCATGTACCGGATCTGGGCAAGACTAGACAAGATAGGACTCCATCCATCATTCACGGCCAAGTAAAGAGTACGGCTTGATACTTAACTAACTAGGGTTATCACAAGCTTAGTTACTAGCAAGATGCAATGAGGTACGCCTACGGCCACAAGCCCTGCAGACTATCTAGGTTATCCAGACGCAAGGTTCAAGATTAGAGTTATCATGCCTTGTTAGGTGACTTGGATGCAACACATGACAGTATGCATAGTAATCGTTTCATGTAGTGCCCCACATAGCAATGAGCTGGAAATGTGCCCTACTCGTCGGTAGGCTACAAGTCCATCAAGGAAGGCGCCCAGATAACGGGATTGCTTGTAGCCGGAATACCTCTCTATATGCTCTACGTGATCAATCTAGTCATTAACCTAGTCAGATTCAGTATGAATCCCTGACCGTGGTAACCAGGGATACATGTCCTAGACATGATGCGAAACAAGACTGGTTGCTTATACAAGCATATTCAATACAATCACCCACGGTGTCAAAAATTCACTTAGCATGTCAGGTTAGCCGTCGTAACAGCGTATCAAGGTTATCATGTCAAGATTACTTGTCAAGGGTGCACCACGGCGGGTCACCATCATGTCATGTTACTTATCAAGATTACTTATCAAGGCAAGGGTGCGTCCCAACAGACCATCATCAAGAATTATCATGTCAATTTACTTGTCAAGAGTGCACCACGGTGGGTCACTATCAAGAGTTATCCTGTAAGGTCATAATGCCATTTCGTGTTTATGCAAGTGCACCACAACGTGTCACTGATCATGCAATTCCATCACTAAGCCGTGTTCAGATTCACATTCATAAACAATGTCATGCTCACATCGGGTTCATGTCGAGTTTACATCAAAAAGGCGTAAGGATATAAAATGGGTGCAAAAATCATAAAAAAGGAAAATATGGGGACATAATGCGCCCAAGGGGAAGGAGCAAGGGGTGCCATGGCCAACAAGTGGCATTAGCCCAGTTGCGCCAGGTTAACAGGTTGCGCCAAGGCAAGTATAGGGTGCCAAGCACTAGAATGCACGAGGTCGGATCAAGCTGCGCCAGGAAGAGTCTGGCCAAGTCATGTTGTGCTAGGCACTAGACTGCGCAAGGCTAGGTTGCGCATGCCACAGGTTGCGCCTGAGTCAGACTGCGCACGAGTCAGACTGCGCACGAGGTCAGACTGCGCACGAGGTCAGACTGCGCACGAGGCAGACTGCGCTGCGCTAAAGAGTGCGCGCAACTCAGTAGCGCAAGCTAAAAAGCTCGCGCACACTGCTCACTGTCTTCTCCAAAATCAGCAAGAACTCCATGGTTGAACCCATAGCTTCAAAGGTCTATAACTTGGTCAAAACAAGTCCAAATCCAACTTTCAAATGGTAAAAATTGGGTAGAATGAAATTCTCTACAATATGGAACTATCAAAATTTAAAAACAAAGAAGTTTGATAGATCAAAACCACCAAAATCCGAAAATGATCAATTTCTAGATCTACAAAAATTAAAGCCTCAAAATAGAAAATGACAAGTTCTAATGTGTCTTAGAAACATGAGAAGAAGCTATTGGAAAAATAAAAATGGGTTCTCTTGTGGAAGCAAGTGGCACTTGCCTAAGGGGTGTTCTTGGTTGGTGGTGGGTTTAATGGAGAAGGAAGAAGAGTTAATGAGAAAGTGGAGGAGAGAGAAAAGTTAGGTGGGTTATAAAGGGGGATGGTGGTGAGTTTAACATGATGAACCAAAGAATAAACCAAGCCAACCCAAAATAAACCAAGTTAAACCATTACATGCCATGATGAACCTAATCATGATTAAACTGAAATTAGCTAGCCAGGCAGGAAAATAAAATACATGTCAGGATTCCGTATACGTATACTGAAAATACGTAGAACGGAAAACGGGGGTGACAGACTTTAGTCCCACATCGAAAAAAGAAAAAGGTTTGAGGATGCTTAAATAGGTATGTGCACTCATGAGGAGTGTGCAACAACCAAAGGGTTGCTAGTGGGTGACCATTGGTTGTTGTTTTATCTTCTTCATGAAAATGTAGCCGGTGTTGCCACCGGCAATACCGGCTCCGGCTCCGGCTCGGACACGGGCACGGGCACGGACTCGGACGTAGAGACGATAGTGGCGCATTGTAGACGCACTTGTGCACTTAGTATTCATTGTAGACACACAGAATCTTAGTATTCATTCTCTCTTTCTTTTCTCTTCCAAAGTTTTCCAGAAATGTGTTCTTCCCTACGCCGGTGTCTCACAATGTCTTGTGAACCTCCGACAGAAGGCTGTCTTATCCTGAGTGTTCTGGCGTGCTGACTCCAAGACATTACCGGAGTGTCCGAAACACTTTAAGGAAAGTGCTGCTAAATGCACGATTCAAGCCTCGACGACATTTTCAACTTCGCAGAACTCAAAAGTGAAGTACAAACAATTTCTAACAAAAAATATTATCAGAGTCAGCAGAATACCGTCAGTTCATCGTTATTGGATAATATTTCTGATTCCAAATAGACAATTTTCGATGTAGCAAAGGTATATCGATGTTGGGGCTGAAGGTCGAATTTAGATGTCTTATTAACACCGTTGGGTCCTGATCAAGGGTCAAGGTCATTTCTAAATTGTGATGCTTTTTCTATCCATAGTTCATTATCATAAGATCAAAAGGTGAATATTTTCTTCTTCCAAGGTTTACAATTTTCTAAGAGATGAAGAGAGATTCAGAGTTTTTGGAGGTTGGATCGTGTCGAGGAATTTTTCATTCGTTCCTACTCGTCATCTTAGTTTCAGTAAAAAAAAAAATTGTACTCGTTATAATCTATTTCTACCTATTGAAGTATTAAGATAATTCGTGTGAATCGGAGAAAGGAGTAATTTGTAAGAAATGGATGCATCTTTTCATTCTATTAGTGGATATATACTTTTTTGAGTTGAACACCGTTCATTCTGTAGTTTTTTCCACCATGCCACTCGGTCAGTCGCATCCTCCTCCTTTTCTTGGCAGGATTATTAACCACTCCATTGGCAGTAAGGAAGGGGACTAGGTAACTATCGAGTGTCGTTTGTCTGTAACCTTTCAAGAAAATCTTCGATGAGAGAAACGAAGATGCCGCCATGATTGCTCTTCTTCTTCTTCTTCCTTCTTTGGAGGGAAACGAAAAGTCCGAAACGACAAGACGATCGGCTAAAAATTGTGTACGAAAAGATATACAATTTAACTGAATTCGTACGTGCTGGAATAAGAAAAAAAAAAAAAAAAAAAGGAGTGCCGTTTGTCTGTCTAACTATTTGGTACTTGTGAGTTTGGTGAACCACCACTACTAATAACTAGTATTTTTCATTTTGATTGCAGCTAGCAGTAAGACTAAAGAGGGACGTGGAGGTTGGGTGTAGAAAAATGGTGCATTGATTCCTTCCATACAATGTATGGGTGTGTAGTGGTTCCATCATAAACTAGTGGATGGTCCAATATAATGAATCAGTGGTGCTAGCTAGCTAGCTGCTGGACAGTGACGTGCCCAACAACCGATTGCAATTGTATGCGCATGGCATGCATGCACATATGCTGCACAAAACATGATGTTCATGTTTATGACGGTGGTGGCGGTGGCGGTGGCAGTGGTGGGGGTGGATATGATATGATATCATGGAGATCAGCTCCACTCACTCACTCACTCGTACCTAAAGGCTAAAGCTAATCCCTTCGATCGTATCCTCTTGCACTAAATAACCTCTGTTAGTTGGGTCTCTTATCACTCACCTAGACAGGAGCGAAGCCAGACAGTTCGTTTCAAGAGGACTGAGAGCATATCTTAAGATTTAAAAAAAAAAAAATTGAATACAAGTATATAGAAGACATTAAAATCCTTTGTGGGAACGATGGACTCCAATCTGATGTATGTAGTTCCGTCCATGCACCTAGGCCAGGCCAGGACAGACCAGATGGATACGCCATTCATTCAGCAGATCACTCGTCGTCATAAGAACTCAAACGACATGTGCCACGTCCAGCTACACAAAAAGAAGCTGGAAGAAGATATATAGAAAAAAAAGGTTAAGGCCTTTGTTTGGTTCGCGGAAATGAATTCTTTTGAAAAATTATAATTCTCGTTGATTTTTTTATTTTGATGTTTGAAAATGTCAAAAAAATTGAAAAAGAAAGTGAATACTTTCAGGTGGAAAAAGTGACTTCTAGCTTGGATGGATAGAACTATTTTTTTTCTAATTTTTCATCCATTGATAATTATTTTTCTTTTCTTCTGGATTCGTTTGGTTCTCAAATATAGAAAAGTAATAATTTTTCTTCCCAACCTATTGATTCTGGGAACCAAACTAGGCCTAAAAGGAGGGAGATGAAAAACAAAAAGAAAAAGAAGAAGAAAGGGAAATTGGGAAGCAAAGAACAATTACATTATAACACATAATAAGCAGCAAGTCGGAAGGGATGGTTTATGTTTTAATTAGGCTGTGTTTGATTGGACTTTTTTTCTATGGAAAATATTTTCACCACAAATTTTCCACCAATTGTAGTGTTTGATAGCTTATTTTTTCCATAGAATTATTTTCCAAAAAACTATCATTTTCCATATTTTTTTCTAAAATGGTGGAAAATAAAACTTATCTAACCCATAGGAAAATATCATTTTTCATGAAAAATAACTATTTTCCGTGGAAAATAATGACGATCAAACATCTAAATTAAGTTTTCCATGAAAAATTTTAAAATTCCATAAAGAAATTTTCCTAGAAAAATAATTCCATGAAATTAATTTCTTTTCTACGTATTTTCCACCTTGCAATCAAACATACCATAATGAAAGAGTGAACAAAAAACAAGAAGCGACCGTCTATCTATAATTCTATACCCAAACATCATCGTCAGCCAGCCTTATCCCCCCCCCCCCCCTATTAATTCTCCAACACAGACATGCTTACTACTACTGCCAGAAAGGGAAAGGGGGAAGCTAGCTAGCTTAAGCTAGCAGAGTACGTATTTTGATCACAACAGGAAAGAAAGAAGGAGAAACTTGAACATCTCTCATTCTCTATCCAATAGCTACTCGTTGCCAACAAGCAACAATCAACCATTAACCCCTCCTCTCTAGTGACACTCCACCTCTTCTTCTTTTCACAGCTTCCTTTATAATAGAACTACATTGATTCCTTTCTTGCTTGCATGCTTGAATCAAAATAATAATGATGATGATAATGATGATGAGGAAATTCCTCCTCCTCTTCTTGCTATTTTCCTCCGTGTCCTCCTTCTTTGCTGCTGCGGTGAGCGTCACCTACGACCACAGGGCATTGGTGATCGACGGCCACCGGAGAGTTCTCGTCTCGGGCTCCATCCATTACCCACGAAGCACTCCAGAGGTACTTTCCTTCTCTTCTTTCACAGTACTAATAAGAGCTTTTTTGAGTTTTTTTTTTTTTTTTTTTTTTACTAAATTATATATAATTAATGGTCATCAAAATGAATGCAGATGTGGCCGGACCTCATAGACAAGTCCAAGGATGGCGGCATCGACGTCATCGAGACCTACGTCTTCTGGAACCTCCACGAACCCGTCCGCGGACAAGTACTACCTATACCTCCCCCCACTTCTTCTTCTTCTAATTCTTGTTTTTTTTTTTTTTGTTAATAATAATTAATAACAGTCCGGCCCCCCTCTTTTCTCATCTTCTTCGAATTAGTACAACTTCGAAGGGAGGAATGACCTGGTGAGGTTCATCAAGGCGGTGGGGGAGGCCGGGCTCTACGCGCACCTCCGTATCGGTCCCTACGTCTGCGCCGAGTGGAACTACGGGTGGGTCACTAATTAGCTAAGCTGATGCCAATGTAATGTATGCTAAATTGTTCTTCTTCTTCTTCGTTGTTGACATTGTTGTTGTTTGTTGTTGTTGCAGTGGCTTCCCTCTGTGGCTGCATTTTATACCCGGTATAAAGTTCCGGACCAACAACGGGCCCTTCAAGGAGGAGATGCAGCGCTTCACCACCAAGATCGTCGAAATGATGAAGGCGGAGAACCTCTATGCTTCCCAGGGCGGACCCATCATCTTATCTCAGGTTGTAAATTCAATATCTATCTATCTATCTATCTATCTATCTATCTGTCTATGTAGCTAGCTTCCTTCTTGAATACTAGCTTCCCTCGGCCTAGTTTGGTTCGCGGAATGGAAGGGAAAGGAAATCAATTCCTTGTCATTTCCTTTCCTTTGGGAAATTATAATTCTCATTGATTTTCCTTTCCGATGTTTGGAAACGTCAAGGAATTTGGAAAGGAAAGTGAATACTTTAATGTGGGAAAGTGATTCCTTGCTTGGATGGATGCAATCACTCTCCCCCCCAATTTCCCTTCCATTGGGAATCACTTTCCTTTCCTCCTCAATTCCTTCGGCACCCAAACATAGTAAAGTAATCACTTTCCTTTTCCAACCCGATGATTCCGCGAACCAAACGAGGCCGTGCGAAAGTGATTCCCAATGGAAGGGAAATTAGGGAGGAAAACGATTCCATCCATCCAAGCAAGGAATCACTTTCCCACCTTGAAGGATTCGCTTTCCTTTCCAAATTCCTTGGCATTTTCAAACATCGGAAAGAAAAATCAATGGGAATTGTAATTTCCCAAAGGAAAGGAAATACCAAGGAATTGCTTTCCTTTCCGGGAACCAAACGAGGCCTTTGTAACACAACTTAACTCACACCACCAAGTCTTCATCATGGCAGATTGAGAACGAGTATGGTAATATCGATTCGGCTTACGGCGCCGGAGCCAAGCCTTATATCGATTGGTCCGCTTCCATGGCTACATCTCTAGATACAGGCGTGCCCTGGGTGATGTGCCAGCAAGCTGATGCCCCAAAACCCATTGTGAGACCTCTGTGCTCAATTACCCCTCCCCTGTTTATTCTTCATGTGTCTGTTTGCTCAAACCAACTCCTTCTTTGCAGATTAACACTTGCAACGGGTTTTACTGCGACCAGTTCAGTCCGAACTCTAATAACGCACCCAAGATGTGGACGGAGAATTGGAGCGGATGGTAAGGCTACTTAATTTCTTGGGTGTATCAATACTTGCAGAGTTGATCTGGTTCGTTTCCAATATTTTGTTGCCATTTTTTTCGTGAGAACGATCTTTCGATCATGATAGCTTCTACACACTGCCATTCGCATGGACACACGATGTATAACCCCCTTCATTCAAATACTTGACACGACTTGCATATGATGTGATTCTCTTGATATTGGTGTTACTGCAAATTATGAAGTCCAACTTGCATATTCTATATCAATATGATTGAAACAAAGTACCAACATATATTTTGCCTCATTGTTCCCATTTCTTTTACCCACTTATTGATGAACAGAACATAGTTCGTCACGTCCTTCTTGATATCTTAAGTACGTAGAAGATATAGATTGTAAGCTACATCAGTCAAAATGATGGTTTTCATATAATAGAAGAACCAATTTAAAATGTACATATAGTTTTGTACGGTTGCCTTGCAAATATCATGTGTCTTGTGATTTTGTAGTTCTATATGGTTCTTAGTTGTGGTATACTTATGTTCTACAGTACATACATCCTTCCAAGTTTCTGTTCTTACTATTGTTCTTAATGATGACATTGTCTTAATATAGTTTTCCCTTGTTTTCTTTTCTTTATCAGGTATCTTTCTTTTGGTGGTGCAGTGCCATACAGACCATCTGAAGATGTTGCATTTGCTGTTGCTCGATTCTATGAGCGTGGAGGCACTTTCCAGAACTATTATATGGTACTACATTTTATTTTTAGCTCTTGCAAAAATCCAATCAACTTCCATATAAATTAGTCAGATGATGTTGTTAGCTTTCAAATATCAAGGAAAACTTTGATATATTACGTTCAATTTGCAGTATCATGGTGGAACCAACTTCGGTAGAACTTCAGGGGGTCCATTTATTTCAACAAGTTATGATTATGATGCTCCTATTGATGAGTACGGTAAGTTTTTCTTCAATTACTCTATTAACTCTCAAAGGTACATAACATGAGGAAAATTATTCTACCTTAAAGTCATCTATTGAGTTTTGGAATGTATTATGAAATCGTTGTAATTAGTGTAACATGGAAACTCGCACTTTCTTGAAAGAATGCTACTTGCTTTGTTCCTAGTGATATGCATTTAAGAGTCACCTGTTTGATGATTTGATATTGCCCTCTCTTCCACAACAAGGTTTTGATGAGAGAATCCCTTTCCCATTCTACGCTACTATTCCTGCTCCGTTGCCCTTCCCAGTCTTCAAAAAGGGGTTTCAGGGGTTTGATGAATGTCTTTGACATCTTAGTATACGACTATTAAATTGTCCACAGAAAAGAACTTACTTCTTATATAATAAGCTAAATGGTAACAACTTTAAGTTAATATACATTCATGCTCATTACTGTTCTCCTTTTGCATGTAGGTATGATTAAGCAACCAAAGTGGGGTCACCTAAAAGATCTTCACAAATCGATAAAGCTTTGTGAAGAAGCATTGGTAGCTACTGATCCAACATACACTAACCTTGGCCCAAATTTGGAGGTATGTGCAACTTCTCAGACAAATAGTTGACAAGCTTATACACAAGATGAATGTCTGAGGAAGTGACTGATCTTGAGTACCACTTCCTTTCAACCTATCAGAATATTTTTAGACTGTTTTTAAAATACTCTAATCTACTATTGGTGTCGATGATAAAATTTCAACACCGTGATCCTGTACACTTAGAATTTTAAGGTACGAACAAATGCAGATAATTTGAGGATAATCAATGTCCCCTCATTTCCTAACTAAAAATTTGGGTTTCATCTTTAATTATATTTCTGAAAGTCACACAGCAGATTACTGAATACAGATTTTTGTGTTCTTCAGTCCCATGTATATATGACAGGCTCAGGAGTGTGTGCAGCATTTCTAGCCAATATTGGTACGTCTGATGCAACGGTTACTTTCAATGGCAAATCGTATCATTTACCTGCGTGGTCTGTGAGCATTCTCCCCGACTGCAAGAATGTGGTATTTAATACTGCTCAGGTATGCAAATGCTTAACCATGATGAATAATTTATTGCTATGCATAAAGAAAAACATTGAATAAACATTTGCTTTGCACATCCCTACACCGTATCCTAAGTGGAGGTTTTACATCTTTACATGGTTCTGTAGCTACAAACAATATGGGCCTATGGCAAGTTGATCTCCTCTAGATATTCTTCAGCTTCCCCAATATACATATATTCCATACAGATATCTCCATTCTTTAGATCCTGAAATGGGTACAGCACATTTGCTCATGTAACCAATATAATTTAAGCTCCTATTTAGCTATTACATGATTCTCTCAATGTCTCAGACTCTTGCGTTCTCTTTCATGATGTTGAACAAGATGAACCACACTTGTTAATCTTTTTATAATATATATACCAACTTTTATGGTGATACTAGGATGAAATTTTCTGTCACCATGTCACCTCCGGCTGCTAGGATGAAATTTTATTTGCAATTGTTTCATCAGAAAGATCTCAAAGTTCTCCCTTAACCATGACCTAATAAATGCATTCTTCTGGTAGATTAATTCTCAAGCTACTAATTTGGAGGAGAAATATCTGAAAGATGAAAATCAGGATTCAGATCAAACCCTTGATTCTTCTAAAGTACAGTCGGATTGGAGTTATATCAATGAACCTGTGGGTATATCAAAGAGTGACGCCTTCACTAAAACTGGGTTAATGGAGCAGATAAACACTACTGCTGATGTTAGTGATTATCTGTGGTATTCGACAAGGTACGCAAGACATACTCATTCAGTTCTGAGATTCTTCATGATAAATTATGTATTGTCATTCTTACTCGTTTTCTGTAAAATTCTGCAGCATTCAGGTCAATGGCAATGAACAATTTCTTTTCAATGGGACTGAGTCTAATCTTCATGTTGAATCACTTGGCCACATCCTACATGCATTTGTTAATGGAAAATTGGCAGGTGATGTATGCAACAAGCTGCATGATTATTTTCAGGCATAAGCCTTGGACTGAGGCTATTGCATCTCCTATTATGCTAAATTTAAAAGAATATGGTTCACTTGCTCTTTTTCTTTCATACTATATGATGAGTACAAGAATGACTGCAGCAAGTTGTGCTGGTAATTAATATTGGAACATTTTACAGGCAGTGGGATAGGCAATAGTAACAATGCAAAGGTTTCCTTTCAGAAGCCGATCATGCTCGCACTGGGAACAAACAAGATAGATCTTTTGAGTGCGACTGTAGGACTGCAGGTTGTTCCTGTCCGCGATCTGGATTATTTTACTTCTTCTCATATTGTTTTCCTTTTCTTTGGAAGAGACTTGATAAACTTTGATACTATCCATAATGATGTGTTGTACACTGTTCCTTATTCTAACAATTTCCCTTTAGAACTTAATTTACTACAAAAGCTCCTAGATGACCATTATCTGAATTATATTAATAACTCCATATTCTTCTTTCATTCTTCCTGTTTGCAGAACTATGGTGCATTTTTTGAGTTAACGGGTGCGGGAATTACTGGTCCTGTAAAGCTAATTGGCCAAAATGGCGCGATAGATCTTTCCTCACAAGAGTGGACATACCAGGTTCGTTGTGCATCTTCTATGGTTGCACAAAAAATACTGTGACACACAAAATACAGGGGAAGTTTTCAGCCTTGATTTTTACTAGTCAATGTAGCTTTGTTGTTGCAAAATGAAGAAAGGAGGGGAAGTTTTCAGCTTTGTTGTTGCAAAATAAAGAAGAATTTTTCGTCCAAGCATCTACAGCTAACCTATTATGTGAAATATTTTACTTTATTAACTAACTTCAACTGCGCGCCTGGAATAGACATGGATAAAACAAGACATGTTTTGTTAATCATCTTCAATAAAAGGGGAATTTATCCGACCGTTTTATCTAAAAAAAGGTCATTTATCCGACCATTTTGATCAAAACAGGGTGCATGATGCCTTCATATATGTCAACTTTTAGGAGTATATTATTTTATTTGAAACTTATTTACAGATTCCAAAAACCATTTCATGCTTCTGAATTTGGAAAGAAAATTCCTATGTACTATATCTTTACAGAGCTGATCTTGGTATTCTGTGACAGATATATTGGTATTCGTACTTTTTTTTTTTCTCAATTCCTCTCTCACCTAAAATATTCCTAATTGCAGGTTGGACTAAAAGGTGAAGAGTCAAGTTTGTATGTGGTGGAATCTGCAGACTGGACATCGGAATCTACCTTGCCGACAAATCAACCTTTGATATGGTACAAGGTATATTTACAAGTTCTTGTTTGTTTTTAGAGGAGGTTTGGATTCTGTATATGAAAATGCCATAGAAAGCTTGTGTTTTAGTTGAATGTAATGAATAATAATAAAGTTATAACTTAGAACCTTGGACTTCGGCATAAATTTGAATAGGCCAACCAATAAGCCTTTATAGCTAAACTTAATTATGATAATTAATATTTGACTAAATATGTTTATTATAGAGCATACTTATGTCACTCGAATATATTACATGGTCTAAGCTCCCACAATTTCTCACACTTCCAAGCCACATGTGCTATCATCTTTGCTAAATCAGTCACAGTTAAATAATGTTATTGGGTATTACTGCACCTTGTGTTATATACAAAGCTGTGTTTTGAGGATATTAAGCTTACACATAAAGAAGGACTTGTGCCATTTGCTTTCTTGTTTTACTGGATTCTAAAGCAGACATGCCATTATGTTAGACCTGCATCCATTCACCGTTAATGTATTATTTTATGTTTTATATTTTTCTGAACAAAGTGTCCGCCTCGTATTTGCCGCAGACAAACTTTGATGCCCCTGCCGGTAATGATCCCATTGCAATAGACTTCTCTGGAATGGGCAAGGGTGAGGCATGGGTAAACGGGCAAAGCATTGGGCGCTACTGGCCTACTAATATTGCACCACAGAGTGGCTGTGCAACTTCGTGTAACTATATAGGAGCTTACAGTGCAAGTAAATGCTTGAAGAACTGTGGGAAGCCATCTCAGAAACTGTAACAAATACAATCCCTGATTCTGCACATAGGCTTTGCTCAGAAACCTTAGAAAAACCAAACTAAATATATGTTCTCTTCTCATGTAACCAGGTATCATGTACCTCGTTCATTCGTCCAACCAAGCGGCAACACACTGGTTCTCTTTGAGGAGATGGGTGGAGATCCGACCCAGATATCTTTCGTTACAAGACAGACCAGGAGCGTTTGTGCACATGTATCGGAATCCCACCCAGCCCATATAGATGCCTGGATCTCTTCGAGAGGCAGACCTGGACCAGCGGTCCATCTGAAATGCACATACCCCAAGCAAATTATCACTTCGATAAAGTTTGCAAGTTTCGGAACTCCCCAGGGCGCTTGCGGAAGTTTCAGCCATGGGGATTGCAGCAGTGATAATGTGCTCGCACAAGTGCAAGAGGTATTTTACTGGAACCTTGGTTTCCAGTTAAAATCTTGACTATTATGGTTTCTTATGTTGCAAAAATGTGATCATGTAGGCCTGTGTGGGGTTGGAAAGCTGCAGTGTTGCAGTATCAACCAAGAAGTTTGGAGACCCATGTGAAGGGGTCAAAAAGAGCCTAGCAGTAGAAGCTGTGTGTTCATGAAAGGATGCAACTGAAGGAAGGACACTACTGATCAGCCAGCTGGGGGAACAAAGCTTTTCCCCACAGGGGCGTATACTAAAAATGAAGGAAAGAAAAGGAAAAAAAAAAAGGAGGAATAAGTCTGTCCAATGTCAATGTACACACAGAAAGAAGAAATGGGGGAAGATCTTTTTTTGATGGAAATTGTTAATTGAAAATATTGAAGGCGCAGGGAAATATATTCCTGTTTCATTGGTTTCAAATATTCGGCCTGCCACTGCCACTATGTAATGTTAGTTAGACCTGCAGTCAACGTTAATGTTTATTTTCGTCGGCCATCTCACAAAAAAAAGGGCTTTTTCTAAGGGCACCACACCAATTACTTGGGGCTATCCCAAAATTTTTACAAAAAATTACAAGTTTGCCATCAAAATTTTTTACTTGGGGCTAGCCCAATTTTTTCCAGCAAGTAGGACTGCCAACATGCTGGCAGTCCAAATATATGTTAGGACTGCCAGCATGTTGGCAGTCCTAACATGTGTTAGGACTGCCAACAAGTTGGTAGTCCTCGGAGAAGAAGAAGAAGAAGCAGCAGCACCTACATCCATCCATCCATCCATGTCTCCTCCTCTCTCCTCCTCCTCCTCCTCCTCCTCCGACCCCGTCCTTCGTCCCCTCCGATTCTCCACCGCCGTCGCCTCCTCCTTGCTCCTCCTCCTCCTCCGGCCCCGTCCTCCGCCCCCTCCGATTCTCCACCGCCGTTGCCTCCTCCTTGCTCCTCCTCCTCCTCCGGCCCCGTCCTCCGTCTCTCCTCTCCTCCACTGCCGCCGAACTCGACTTCACGCACGTCATCCACTCCCGCTACCCCTTCGCTGGAGCAAGGAGGAGGAGGAGGAGCAAGGAGGAGGAGGAGAGAGGAGAGGAAAAAAATCCTAATATTTGGCTGCCCCCAAGTAATTTTCGGGACGTCCCCAGTAAAAGTTCCTCAAACCTGGGCTGTCCCCTAGTAAAATGACGCCCCCAGTAATTGTTATGGTGCCCATAGAAAAAGCCAAAAAAAAGTCTGGCCTCATATTTGCCACTGAAAAACTTTGATGCCCCTGCCGTTTAATCCCATTGCAATAGACTTCTCAATGGTTTCACAATTAAACTACAAATACCGAACACGTGTGGATCTTGTGGTTATCGAGGAGAGGTATAAGACCCTGACTGGATGGCAGAAGATCAGTGGATCGAGCCACGTAGGCGTATTGTTCCTTCCATTTATTTGGTGGAAATTGGGGGTAGTGGGTTCAACATGCATGCAATACATCGTGCACAACGTCTTGTACGTATCGTCAGACATCTAAAAAAAAAAATTAAACTACAAATACCCAAAATTTAAAATATAATACAGAAAAAAAAAAAAAAAAAAAAAAAAAGGAAGCTTATTGCCTGATTTCCTCGAATATTATCTGGATCTTGGGGGAAATAGGCCTCTCTTTTAGATTTAACAGCTTATGTCTCTTATCTGCTGCATCACCTAAGCAAGATAAATAACAGGTTGTGGGCCACGATCCGGGGAGCATCATTTGTTTCATTCATTTAAAACGGTGGGACTGGAGCTGTGGGCCTCCTAGGCCGCAATGGTGCAGGCCTCCGGGATAGGTGGAGTGGGCCCACGGTCTTGGCAATGCGGGCCTCTTGGTGGCAGTGGTGCAGGCCTACTCGCCGGGTGGAGCGGACCCTCCTTGGCACTGGTGTGGGCGAGCTGTTGGGGGCAGGGTTGTCTGAACAGGCTCTTCGGGGTAGGATTGTCCGAGTCGGGGCCTTCATGGTGAATTTGAGAGAATTGTATCAAGTCCCAAGTATATAAGCCGAGTAATTTAATTATCAATGCTTTTCAAAATTTAATTATCAATGTTTTTAAAAAATTTAATTATCAATGCTTTTATATATATACACGTGGAAGTTGGGAGCCAGTAGTATTGTGATGTGATCCTTGTTAGCAATCACCCGAATAAAACGCGTATTATACGCGAATTTTTCCGTACCTTACATAAACGTATAATACTTACGTACTTTTGAAAAATTCGGATTTGTACGCGAATTTTAAGCCTGTGGCGTTTTAAACGCGTACCGTACGAATTTTTAAAAAAATTGGCCAAAAAAATGTGACCAAGAAATCCAACAGTCTTGACTTTCTTGACTCTTGCTGCTATTAGATATTAAGACTGGAACAATTCTCAAAAATTATCAAAAGAAAAGAAGAAAAAGTCTCACAGTAACCAAAAAAAGAAGGAAATTGATAAAGGCACTTCATTTTTTCTCGGCGAGCAGCTTCATCATCTTCGTCTTCTTCCCCACGTCCTCTTCTCTCTTCCAAGGAGAACGATGGCCCCGAAACCTTCCTCGCAAATAAGGTGCGAAATCTTCCTCCATTTCTTTCAATAACCGTAGAAATTATCAGAGACAGTTGAAGGATAAATTACATTCGTTGTTTCCATTGCATCGGACCGTAGCAAACGTGTTCGGCAAAATTTTGCGTCGGCTAGGACTGCCCAGTCTTCTGGCAGTCCCGACTGTATGTTGGACTGCCAGAAGAATGAGCAGTCCATTGACATAACATGTGTAGTGAAGGACTGTCCAATCTTCTGGCAGTCATGATCGTATGTTGGACTGCCAGAAAACTGGACAGTCCATTTGGCATAACTTGTGGAACAATGGACTGCCCACCTTTATGGCAGTCCTGACTCTATGTTGGACTGCTCAAATGTCTGGCAGTCCAACATAAAGTTAGGACTGCCAGAAAAGTGGGCAGTCCTTTGTTACACATGATGTGAGTTAGGACTGCCCTATTTTCTGGCAGTCCTAACTGCATCTTGGACTGCCAGAAATGTGGGCAGTCTCAAGTTACACATGTCCTGAGATAGGGTTGCTCATTGAAATTCAAATTGGCCGTCCATTATACACTGAGGACTGGTAGAATATTGGGCAGCCCAATGTTTGCACTAGTGGAACAGCCACATTTGTGGGCATCTCTTACATTTTAATATGTAATTAATATTCAATAATAGTCATGAAAAGAAGACAAAGGAGAAGGATGTTGAGGCCAGGCCCGAAAGAAAACGTCCGATCGCATCGGATCGCAAGGCGCGTGAAGCTGGTAGAAATGTCGAGAAAGGGCTATCAATCAGAGAACCCGAACCAGCCTCAGAAACAAGAACACGTGGAATGAAACGTGTTGCAAAGCGTTTGACGAAAGCGGCGGCGACTCGTCGTGATGATTCCTCCGACGATGATGATGTACCCATTGCCCGAATGGCAGATGACGCCGGATCGGGTCTGTCACGACCCGCACCCGCTAAAAGGGCACGTGACGCGACAACGCCCAGCCCTCACCGAAAAATCGGCGTGGAACGCTGTGGATTTTCTACTTCTAAACAGTTTATATATATATAACAAAAACCTGTCAAGTCCATGGTCAACTCCGAACGGAGGACAAGCAATGAATATATATACGAGTACTCAATCACGACTCTAAGATAACAAAGTAAAGACTGAAATGTAAAGACAACAAGACGATAAAATAATAATAACCTGTCAAGTCCAGACACAAAGAATATATACAGTCCAAGTCTCTAGTACAGTCCAAAATGTAATACAGTCTCAAAAGTAGCTGGAGACAATGTCCAGTACAAAAGACCTACACTAACTAAGTAATGGGTAGGGTCTCGTCAGGCTGAGCTAACCCCTGCTGGACCAAAGTCTCCAAGTCTATTCCCACTACGTCATCCGGACCGTAGTAGGTACAGTAGTCTCCCTCATCTGCATCTGTAATATTTTCAACATATCCTGTCAGGATGGAACGAGTACAATCCACTAACAACATTTCACAAGATATGACAAAAGCTATAATCTGTAAATAGAGAGTATATACAAGAAAATCATAGAATGTACATGTGAGAATCATGGCAAGGTAAGCTGTAAAACTGAAGCTAGAACAAGGCAAGTAAACTGATCATGGCATGTACAAGAATCAAGAATCATATATCTAAGTGTGTGAATACTAGCTACAACATGTGGCCGGCTTGGGTCTTGCACAAGGTCTACTGGCCTGGTTAATCATACGTGGAGTGTATGATTAACACTCACAAGGTCTACAAGAGTAACAAGGCGGATAATGACCACATGTCTACACTAATACTCCCCGTCCCCGACTGGTAGAGTGGATCCAAACAAGACACGTCACGACGCGGGATTCTACGAGAAGGGAGCTAGTCTCCTCGAGAATCGGCGTCCATGTACTGCACAAGAACTACAAGGGGGCTTGCACAAGACATACCAAGACAACAAGGAATAACACCTCATGTCGGGATCCATGAATACCAACCCGTGTGACCAATGTGTCGAGAACAAGCATATCTACACTAATTACATGGATTATATCAGTCAGCATAAATTGGAAAAGTGTCAGAGAATGTACTCGCCTGAAATATGATATGGTACGTCAATCAGAGCAAATGCAGCGTCTCGAGGACCTATAGAGAACAAGACGTATCAATACTAAGTTTAGGAAGTAAGGTTAAATCAAAATAAACCCTATTTAGTCATCCTAGGTCAAGACATGCCTAGTCGGTTCAATCTTGGTCATGGGAGAACATTAGAAGTTAAACCGGATCAATCTAGGTCGAAAATTGGTTTACCGTTGACTTTTGGTCAACGGGTCAATTCTGGTCAACTCGAGGTCAACACTAGGTCAACTCTAGGTCACTGGTGACTAATAGTTGACTTTTAGTCAACGGTCCAAGTTGGATGGAATTTGGGACCAAATTGGGTAAAGTGTTGACCCATAGTTGACTTTTAGTCCAAAAAGTCAACCGTGGTCAACCGGAGTCAAAACTAGGTTTAGACGACTATTTCTACCCATTACCAACCTATACAACCTATATCGAAGTCCATCTTGGACTTCAAACTCAATTTCTCGGCCGTAGGCCAAATTCCTATTTTTGCCTTAAAAAGGCCAAATTTTACCCTTCGGCGACTAGCTAGTTAACCCACCTACGCTCGTTATTTTGACCCGATCTCCCTAGGGTAGTATGGTACTATCCTATACATATAATATCTACCAAAATACTTGGGTAACGCGGACATCCAGTCCACGATACGGCCCGTTGCAGATATCTCAAGTATTTTGAGATACGCGCTGACACGGCGCGATACCGGCGCCCTACGACCCCGATTTCCATCCGGGAGCTTACCCGCAAAATCTAAATCACGTATTCATACCCCACGCCAAGTTTCAACTCAATCGGATACTCCGAACTCCGTTTCGCCCTCTAACTCGGTTTTTCCCCTTTTCTATTCTAGCCTTTTTCCTATTCTTTCAACTTCTTTCAATCTTTCCTCCCAACCTCAAATCCTTTTCTAATTTCTCATTTCATAATCTTTTTCTACTCTTCTCTACGATTCCAACCATATATAATACTCATATATATATATCTATATATATATATATATACTAGGTGAAAAGGGGGGGTTTAGGCTTAAGGCCATAGAAGGGGGACTGTTATGTCCCTGGCAGTCCTAGGACTGCCGCCCGTGTGGCAGTCCAAACCCTGCTTTGGCTGCCCCTACGTTGCTCCTGCTACTGCTTAAGCTGCTGCTGCTACTGCTTAAGACTGCTGCTGCTGCGGCAGTCCTGCAGCTGCTGCTGCTGGCACTACTTCTCTCCCTCTCGACCCTCTATGTATATACATATCAATCCTATATATCTCTATCTATATATACATATATATATATATCTATCCATCCCTCTACCTATATATATAACACACACACACGACCACGTATACATATAAACACACACACACATATAAATACATATATACACACAACCATATATATATATATAAACTCCTATACTTATGTATATGTATATAACCACATACACACACACACACATGACAACTCCACCACTACTCTCACTCATACAACCACCACTCTCATCCTCTCCTCTACCACTCTCACAACTCCACCACCATCTCATCCTCTCACAACACACACAATTATATATACATACATACATACATACATATGTATATATATATATATATATATATATATAAAACCCCTAACCAACCTACAACTAGAATTAATGGGAAACCTAACAAGTTAGGGGGCAAAATGAAGAGGAGAGCATCCTCTACAACATTAATGAAGGAAACTAAAATAAAGGAGGAGTTAATGGGGGGTTTATGACATACCTAAAGCTTGGAGAGAGAGAGAGAACTTGGAGAAAGAAAAGAATTTGAAGGAGGAAGAAGACTTAGTTAGGAAGTAATGAAGGAAAGAGGGGGGGGTTTAAAGCCATGGCCGGCCACCCTTGTGTGGGCTATTTGGGTTGGGATCCAATAGCCCACAACCCAATAACCTAAGTTTGGGGTTATTTTGAAATCGGGTTGGTTTGGTTCGATTCGGTTCGATTCTAAATGACTAATTGAGTCTCTAAAATGACTAATTAAGTCATGGAAAATAGGTTAATAATTTCTAGCCTATTTTTGATGGTACATGGGCTAAGCCCAGCTAGTATGTGGGTCCCACTAGGGTCCAGGCTACCCGGGTCTCCAATTTGGGTCCGAATTGGATAAAATCCAAACCGACTCAAATAAATTCCTAAAAATCATATAAAATCAATTAAAATTCCTAAAATATTAATAAACTTGAAAATGACAAAAATACCCCCAATTTGAAAAACTGGGGGTGACAAATCTACCCACCTTAAAAAAATTTCGTCCTCAAAATTGAATGAGGACTAACACAGCAATCATGAACAGGACAAGGAAGAAAAAGAAGGAATTTACCTCAAGGCTCGAAGAGATATGGGAATCGCTCCCGCATGTCGTCCTCGAAATTCAAAACGGTAGTACTCTTCTCTAGGTCAAGCCCCCAACAATCAAAGTCCACTAAATTATCCAAAGTCATATAACATGCAACTCTAAGAAAACAGCAAACATGCATGGTTCTGAATCTATATAGTATTATGTTATTGCAGTCTTCATTGGGGTTTTCTATTTAACCTAGCATAATCATCACATATGCAAACTAGAGGTACTAAGAAAACAATCAACAATCATCGGGTAGAAGGAAACAGGTAAAAGGAAGGAACGAGACCTAACCTCCTAATCCAATGCGTGCAGGATCCTCAACTGCCATCGCAAAAACCCTGTCCTGGCGGGGTATATCCCGCTGCTGGTGGAGGGCGTGATACGGTGCCATAGGTGGCCTACCCTGTGCTCCTTGAGCTGCACGGCGATGGTTCGTAGGACAATCTCTCAACTGATGTCCAGCCTCCCCGCAATAGAGGCACAAGCCCAGCCTCTTCCGGCAGACCTCCCAGATGTGACCGGGCTTCTTGCAGTAACCGCAAGGAGCCCCATGCTGTGCCTGCCTCTGCTGAGTGTGCTGCACCTGCTGCTGGACCGGTGCTCTGGCCTGCACCTGCGGCTGGTGATGCTGGAAAGAACGATGCTGAAGCTGAGGGCGCTTAGCAGCCCCCGCACTGCTAGAAGCTCCCGAGAAATGATCACGCTCCCTCTTGGGCTTCAAGCCCCACTCCCGCTCTATCTTGCGGGCCTCCCTATAGATCTGGGTATACGTCTCGTAGAAGGAGGGAATGAGGTGCTTGATATCCCAAGCCAACCCCTCCCTGAAACGGCTCGCCCTGGTCTCCGGGTCTCGAACCATGTACTCTGCGTATCGGCTCAGACGGCCGAACTCCGCCGCGTACTCCTCCACAGATAGACTGCCCTGCTGCAGATCCTGGAACTGCCGCACCAGGTCAATCTTGTCCGTGGGGGAAAAGAACTTCTCCCTGAAGAGGAATGTGAACTCTGCCCAAGTACGGCCCTCTCCAGCTAGGGCTGGCTCGTTTCTGAACCAAGTGCGCGCAATGTCTAGCAACTGCAAACCTACCGCCTCGACCCTCAGGTCGTCTGCCAGACGGCAGGCCCTCATCTGCCGCTCGATATCCTCGAGCCAATCGTCTGCATAGACCACGCCCTCGGTCCCGCTAAAGTCACGGGGCCCGAGCTTCTTGAAGTCCTGGATGTCCCCGTACCTCGGTCGCGTCCCCAGATGAGGAGCCCTCTGCTCCACGGCTGCAAGGGCCAACTGATGGGCATCCTCCATGCCCTGACGCATCGCGTCTGTCTGCCTCTGCTGAGCCTCGGTCTGGGCTCTCTGAGTCTCCAGTATCTGCTGGAGGAAGGTAAGCATCTGCCCCATATCTGTAGGCAGAGGAGGTGGAGGTGGAAGTACGCCTGCAACTGGCGGAGGAATCCGCTGCGCAGGAGGAGGAAGAGCGCCCCCGACTGCTCCCGTCGTGGCCCCGGGCACTGCGGAAAGAGTACCCGCAATGACCCCAGGAACTGTCATCGAGGTAGCTGGAGGAGTACCTCCGAGACCTCCAACAGAAGTCCCATCTGCAGGGGAGGTGACCGGAGCCTGTCCGCCAGAGGTGGCAGACCTCTCCGTCTCCCCGTGCTCCTCGCCAGGAGAGTGAGTCATAACTATCCTGGAGACAAATTGAAAAGAAGATATCAATATGGCACAAAGAAATTATATCAAAGGAGGACAATTAGAGTACAAAAAAATCAACATTAAGGAAGGACAGTTGAATAAAAGCAAAGTGAAAGTTTCCCCAAGGGATACCCAAGCAACCTCTCTACTAAAACCTACTCCATTATACTAGGGTACCCTCTATAGGGTACCTACTCTGAAATCTGAAAACCAAGCACATCTACCCAGAATCAAGTTATTGAAATCCTCGTCACGCCAGTAAGTATGGCTGTAGTAAACCATAGGGTCCGCAACTAAGGTACATACCTCTAAGATCGTGGTATCTAACATTTTCGCATTGCCGCTAGCTTGGCAGCGAAAACCTTAAATTCCCACAACTCGAGAAATACGTCCAAAATCAACCCTATGCCTTTACCATGCCTGCCAATATGGCCATGGAAGACTCCAGATTTCATAATCGAGGCAAATGAGTCCAAGATTTATCCTGGTAGAAAATTAATGAACACCAAGAATCAAATTCAATCATGGACAAGGAAGAACAGACAAAAACAATTAGAATCAAATTTCGAGAAAGTTTTATGAGATTCTCAAGGGTCATCCCTGGAATCTTCTCAAGAAGTCCTAACTGTGATTGAGTATCCTTAGCCTATAGCCTATAACTTCTAAACCTATAGCAGGCTCGTAGCAACACTCTGAGTCGAGCACCACTACGACATCGCACTAATTGCGACTTCTGACCTGCGTGGGCCACCACTAAAACGTGTCACGACCCGCACCCGCTAAAAGGGCACGTGACGCGACAACGCCCAGCCCTCACCGAAAAATCGGCGTGGAACGCTGTGGATTTTCTACTTCTAAACAGTTTATATATATATAACAAAAACCTGTCAAGTCCATGGTCAACTCCGAACGGAGGACAAGCAATGAATATATATACGAGTACTCAATCACGACTCTAAGATAACAAAGTAAAGACTGAAATGTAAAGACAACAAGACGATAAAATAATAATAACCTGTCAAGTCCAGACACAAAGAATATATACAGTCCAAGTCTCTAGTACAGTCCAAAATGTAATACAGTCTCAAAAGTAGCTGGAGACAATGTCCAGTACAAAAGACCTACACTAACTAAGTAATGGGTAGGGTCTCGTCAGGCTGAGCTAACCCCTGCTGGACCAAAGTCTCCAAGTCTATTCCCACTACGTCATCCGGACCGTAGTAGGTACAGTAGTCTCCCTCATCTGCATCTGTAATATTTTCAACATATCCTGTCAGGATGGAACGAGTACAATCCACTAACAACATTTCACAAGATATGACAAAAGCTATAATCTGTAAATAGAGAGTATATACAAGAAAATCATAGAATGTACATGTGAGAATCATGGCAAGGTAAGCTGTAAAACTGAAGCTAGAACAAGGCAAGTAAACTGATCATGGCATGTACAAGAATCAAGAATCATATATCTAAGTGTGTGAATACTAGCTACAACATGTGGCCGGCTTGGGTCTTGCACAAGGTCTACTGGCCTGGTTAATCATACGTGGAGTGTATGATTAACACTCACAAGGTCTACAAGAGTAACAAGGCGGATAATGACCACATGTCTACACTAATACTCCCCGTCCCCGACTGGTAGAGTGGATCCAAACAAGACACGTCACGACGCGGGATTCTACGAGAAGGGAGCTAGTCTCCTCGAGAATCGGCGTCCATGTACTGCACAAGAACTACAAGGGGGCTTGCACAAGACATACCAAGACAACAAGGAATAACACCTCATGTCGGGATCCATGAATACCAACCCGTGTGACCAATGTGTCGAGAACAAGCATATCTACACTAATTACATGGATTATATCAGTCAGCATAAATTGGAAAAGTGTCAGAGAATGTACTCGCCTGAAATATGATATGGTACGTCAATCAGAGCAAATGCAGCGTCTCGAGGACCTATAGAGAACAAGACGTATCAATACTAAGTTTAGGAAGTAAGGTTAAATCAAAATAAACCCTATTTAGTCATCCTAGGTCAAGACATGCCTAGTCGGTTCAATCTTGGTCATGGGAGAACATTAGAAGTTAAACCGGATCAATCTAGGTCGAAAACTGGTTTACCGTTGACTTTTGGTCAACGGGTCAATTCTGGTCAACTCGAGGTCAACACTAGGTCACTGGTGACTAATAGTTGACTTTTAGTCAACGGTCCAAGTTGGATGGAATTTGGGACCAAATTGGGTAAAGTGTTGACCCATAGTTGACTTTTAGTCCAAAAAGTCAACCGTGGTCAACCGGAGTCAAAACTAGGTTTAGACGACTATTTCTACCCATTACCAACCTATACAACCTATATCGAAGTCCATCTTGGACTTCAAACTCAATTTCTCGGCCGTAGGCCAAATTCCTATTTTTGCCTTAAAAAGGCCAAATTTTACCCTTCGGCGACTAGCTAGTTAACCCACCTACGCTCGTTATTTTGATCCGATCTCCCTAGGGTAGTATGGTACTATCCTATACATATAATATCTACCAAAATACTTGGGTAACGCGGACATCCAGTCCACGATACGGCCCGTTGCAGATATCTCAAGTATTTTGAGATACGCGCTGACACGGCGCGATACCGGCGCCCTACGACCCCGATTTCCATCCGGGAGCTTACCCGCAAAATCTAAATCACGTATTCATACCCCACGCCAAGTTGCAACTCAATCGGATACTCCGAACTCCGTTTCGCCCTCTAACTCGATTTTTCCCCTTTTCTATTCTAGCCTTTTTCCTATTCTTCAACTTCTTTCAATCTTTCCTCCCAACCTCAAATCCTTTTCTAATTTCTCATTTCATAATCTTTTTCTACTCTTCTCTACGATTCCAACCATATATAATACTCATATATATATATATCTATATATATATATATATATACTAGGTGAAAAGGGGGGGTTTAGGCTTAAGGCCATAGAAGGGGGACTGTTATGTCCCTGGCAGTCCTAGGACTGCCGCCCGTGTGGCAGTCCAAACCCTGCTTTGGCTGCCCCTACGTTGCTCCTGCTACTGCTTAAGCTGCTGCTGCTACTGCTTAAGACTGCTGCTGCTGCGGCAGTCCTGCAGCTGCTGCTGCTGGCACTACTTCTCTCCCTCTCGACCCTCTATGTATATACATATCAATCCTATATATATCTCTATCTATATATACATATATATATATATATCTATCCATCCCTCTACCTATATATAACACACACACACGACCACGTATACATATAAACACACACACACATATAAATACATATATATACACACAACCATATATATATATATAAACTCCTATACTTATGTATATGTATATAACCACATACACACACACACACATGACAACTCCACCACTACTCTCACTCATACAACCACCACTCTCATCCTCTCCTCTACCACTCTCACAACTCCACCACCATCTCATCCTCTCACAACACACACAATTATATATACATACATACATACATACATATGTATATATATATATATATATATATATAAAACCCCTAACCAACCTACAACTAGAATTAATGGGAAACCTAACAAGTTAGGGGGCAAAATGAAGAGGAGAGCATCCTCTACAACATTAATGAAGGAAACTAAAATAAAGGAGGAGTTAATGGGGGGGTTTATGACATACCTAAAGCTTGGAGAGAGAGAGAGAACTTGGAGAAAGAAAAGAATTTGAAGGAGGAAGAAGACTTAGTTAGGAAGTAATGAAGGAAAGAGGGGGGGTTTAAAGCCATGGCCGGCCACCCTTGTGTGGGCTATTTGGGTTGGGATCCAATAGCCCACAACCCAATAACCTAAGTTTGGGGTTATTTTGAAATCGGGTTGGTTTGGTTCGATTCGGTTCGATTCTAAATGACTAATTGAGTCTCTAAAATGACTAATTAAGTCATGGAAAATAGGTTAATAATTTCTAGCCTATTTTTGATGGTACATGGGCTAAGCCCAGCTAGTATGTGGGTCCCACTAGGGTCCAGGCTACCCGGGTCTCCAATTTGGGTCCGAATTGGATAAAATCCAAACCGACTCAAATAAATTCCTAAAAATCATATAAAATCAATTAAAATTCCTAAAATATTAATAAACTTGAAAATGACAAAAATACCCCCAATTTGAAAAATTGGGGGTGACAGGGTCCTTCTCAAGTACCCGAGGAAGAGGAAGAGGAAGATGCGGGCCCAGTTGGTTGCTCAATTTTGAAGTCAATCGAGAACCACATTTGTTATGAAATATGGAAGGATTCGGTAAGTTACTTACCTATTATATAGATTAACTATTCGGAATAATAGATGTATGTAATATTGGATCTTTGTTTTATTTTTATGCAGAAAAGCTCGCACCTTTTAAGGGTAATAAACCATGCGAAGATGTGTAGTACGTGGGGATTTGATGAGTTGAAAGAGAGTGTGAAGGAAAAAATCACCCCCACCGGATGTTATGTTATGTTGCGTATTATATGAATGTTATGTTGCGTATTATGTGAATGTTATCATACATATGTGGACTGCCAGGAAACTGGGCAGTCCTTATCAGGACTTGCTGTGAGTATGGACTGCCCAGGACCTGGGCAGTCCATACTCACAGCAAGTCCTGATAAGGACTGCCCAGTTTCCTGGCAGTCTCTGTGTATTATGTGGACTGCCAGAAAACTGGGCAGTCCTTATCAGGACTTGCTGTGAGTATGGACTGTCCAGTTTCCTGGGCAGTCCACATACAAAATGCAAGATGCAGTAAGATAGCTGAAAGAACACTCATAGATACGCTAATCAGTAATTCCACAAGACGCGACGCTTAGTCAGTAAGATACAAAATGCAACGCTGCTAATCAGTAAGATACAAAATACTCATAGATACGTAGTAAGATACAAAATGTTAACTATACAGCTGCCTATGCAAAATGTTACGCTTTGTCAACTATACATGAGTCTATGCAAAAAGTTATGCTTCGTCAACTGTACATCAGTCAATTAATACATCATAGTGGCCCTCCGGCCGCGGTATAGGTTCCACGAAGTTCGTAATTTTCTTGTAAACATTTATTGCATCTTCGTAGGGTGTTACCCAAGCGAGGGATTCTTCCGGTGCATGTTTCCACCAAAGTGACGCAGGGGGAGGAATAGGAGAGTGCCCAATCAACCGCCGGATAATAAAGTGATCTCCGACGAGTCCAATTGTATTTAGAGTGGATATACTGTAGTCCTTCGGAGGAGCGCACATTGGAAAAAATGTGTTGTTGTTGTGCTTGAAAAAAAACGATAATTGGGATCTTGTAATTGTTAGCGAACAGATATGCACCAGAAGGTATGTCCAGGTAATGCTCTGGTCCAGTAGTCTGGGTGTCGCATAGAATGCTGGTCAACAATTCGCCAACATGTTCTTGCCCAAGTATTTTGCTATAGAATGAAAGATGAGACTCCAGCTCAAAATATAGCTCAGCTCTAACTTGTCTCCATCCGTCTTTAGCGGGGTAGCCTAGATGCCGCGCAAGCACATGATATCCACAATGTCCGTCTTTGAGCACATCATCAATAGACCAAATATATTTCCGCATGCCGGGCACAAAAGCACCAATGTACGCATCGAGTGTGTTTACAGCACTCGTATTCTGTTTCTTTCTACGAGTATGGAGCTTCTCCTTCCTTTTTGGAACGGCTAGAATTTGCACGCTTCTTTCAACGTGCTCAAAGAGAGAGGCTTCTCGCTTAGTAGACTCGAGCTTCTTCTTTTGCGTTCTTGTAAGTCTTTTTGGCGGTCTACCTTTCGGAGCAATGATAGAAGATGGCTCCTATAGACGAGTACTTGCCGGGTTGGCAAGTTCTTGGATCCCAAGCTCAATGGACTTCCTCTCAGGTTCTAGTGCTGTACACCATCTGGCATGAAGAAGTTTCAACTGTGGCATGGAAAAGAAATCATCTAGACTGTCCACCGTAGGTATGATCGACAGCTGTCTCCAACGCTGGTCAACGACCACTACTGGAATAGGTCGACCTTGACGTCGATATTCGTTGATCTCGTGTGCACAAGGGAGCCCGAGAGAATATCGATGTGTACAACCACATACTTCGACATCTAAACCGACAGAATTCGTACGATCAATCTCATCAAGTAGTAATGTCAATGCGTCGTGGGACGCCACGTGGATTAAATCAGACAAGAGATGTTCATTCTTGTGTTGGTGTTTTACAATGTTCAGGCTCATCTCAAATGAAGCCTTTATCTCGTTCACGACCGAATTGGTCATTCGATTGATTGATTGCCAAACGGAGACGAAACCACCGGACGATGAGCGCAGATATCTTTTTAGTCTTGCATGTGAGCCTTCGACACGGTTGGTAGTGGTCGTGCCGTAGTGTTTCACCATATTCGTCCATGCCAAGACAAATTTTTCTTTATGTTCATCAAGCCAGGTGTCTTTGATGTAAGATATACACGCCGGGTTGCTCTGCTCCCATTGCTCTTTGAACATGTACCATGCTGCGTCAAATGTTTCCTCACTACTTACTCGCCACACAAGAGTCCAACCGTTGTAGAAATCTTGGAAGCGGTCCATGTCGAGTTTGCTGTCTACTTTCTCGAACTTCAGTTTGCATTGTGCTTGAATATTTTTGTTTATATGCCAAGTACATAGTAATCTACGAGCATGAGGAAATACGGTATTAATAGCATTCATCAATGCATATTCCCGATCGGTCACAAAAACAGACGGTTCTTTATGTCCACTGTAAAGTGTCTTCAGCTTTTCCAAAGCCCATGTATAGTCCTCTAATGTTTCGGTCCTCATAAAACAAAAAGCAACTGAAAATGTCCTTCGGGTTGAAGTGAACCCAACAATGTGAAGAAGAGGCATCTTGAATTTATTAGTCTTGTAGGTGCAATCAAGAACCAAAACATCGACGAAGGACCGTGCCAACTGTGTACAATCCGGATGAGACCAAAACAGAGAAACGACTTCATTGCTCACCGGCAGTCTTCTATGGTATTCCACATAATGATTTTCGGCGAGCAATTTCATCACTTGTTGCATCGCCATTCTTCCTTTTAGACTCCTCGTTCTAGACCTCGCTAGTGCATTGTAAATTATCCTCATAGTGGACTTGTTCCTCTCATTCTTCTGAAGCAGCGCAGAATAAATTTCTTTTGGAGCAACTCCGGAAGCTGACATTTCTGTAACTAACTTTTTCTCATCATCTTTCAATCTTCCGGCGTAGGCATGACCAGTTAGCGTCTCCGGAATAGTATGATTGTGGATCCCATTACGTACCACAACTGTCCACTTCTCGCCAGTCTTGCACCCCACCACTAGCTTGAATGGACAACCACATTTTCTTGAGCCTGCCTCTTTCTTCCCAGCTATTATTGGGAGAAGTTCACTTTTTTTACGATGCACCATATACGTCCCACCTCTTTCACAGCCAATCTCTGCACTTTGATGCTTCGGCCGACACCGTAGCGACCTTGAAGTTACAAGGGTTGTGTTGGTTTGCCTTCCAACTTCTATGCACCATTCTAATGCTTCGACGTAAGTTTCAAAGACAATATCTGTCGAGAATTTACTGCTCAAATCTGTGCACATAGGCGATGGGGTGCCCTACAATAAATTTACAATTATTTAAATACCTAAATCAATGACAAAACCAAATACAATATCCAATTCAGCCTGTTAAACTAGACTGCCACAACATCTGGCAGTCCTGAGTACTTCATGGACTGCCAAAATGTGTGGCAGTCCAGTTGAATCTACTATCAACTTTAGGACTGCCACATTTCTGGGCAGTCCTTGACGTATCTAGGACTGCCAGAAAGTGAGGCAGTCCTTAAGTTCATACGTATTTAACTCGACTGCCATACTTTCTGGCAGTCCTAAGTACTTCATGGACTGCCAACTTGTGTGGCAGTCCAGTTGAATCGATCATCAACTTTAGGACTGCCAGATTTATGGACAGTCCTTGAATTATTTAGGACTGCCAGAAAGTGAGGCAGTCCTTAAGTTCATACGTATTTAACTCGACTGCCATACTTTCTGGCAGTCCTAAGTACTTCATGGACTGCCTGAGAGTTAGGCAGTCCTTAACTTTATACGTATTTAATTGGACTGCCATACTTTCTGGCAGTCCTATGTACTTTGTGGACTGCCATGTGATGTGGCAGTCCAATTCTAGGGTACGAAAAAATTTAACTGCGTCGGGGACCAACCACGGGTTCTTCGGAGAGAATGTCGTCTTCTTCGGAAGGACCGGGATGATCGATTGCTACATTTGATGTCCCAATTTCTTCCATATTTTCTACATTATGAAAGAACATTCAAAAATTAGGAATCAACCGATTATTTAACAAACTTTGCAATATAGTAGTCGAAAACATACCGACTACTACGAATATTCGTTGATAACCACTCTACGGTTACAAAACAGGAAGATTTTTGTAGGGAGAAGAGGATTCTCAATCTAGGGTTTAGTAGAAAATTTGAGATTAGAAGAAAATTTGAGAGTAAAAGAGAAAGTGAAGAGAAATAAAACAATTGACTTTTATACTCCCCAATGGGCTAGCCCTAATAAATTTTTTCAATGACAAACTTGTAAATAACACAAACTTACAAATGGGCTAGCCCCGATCAAATTATGCAGTGCCCTTATCAATTTCCAAAAAGAAACCCAAGAGTCTTTGCACATGTTGCTTACAACAATCAAAGAAAAATATTTCGCTTTTCCATCATCCAACCTCTTCTTATTCTCACACTGAATCCTTGTTTATGAAGGAGTAGAGGTGGGTGGGCCCTATATATAGGCCAAATTTTTAGTGCCGAATTAGTTCATATGAAACGTACTAAACACGAATTAAATCTGATCCGAATGTTTTTCGTTAGACAAATTTTTTAACCGAATTTTTGACCGTATTTTACTTGTATTGTGCCGATTTATACTCGTCCTTTTGTCGTTCCGAATTTTTTCCGTTTGCGGAATTGCTAACAAGGGATGTGATATTCGAAAGACGACAAAAAAGAAGAAGAAGGCAAATTGTCTACAATAATATCAAGCTGTTGTTTCCAAACATTTTTTGGAATCGTTTTCAAAAGCAAAAGAAGAAATCGATGGTAAACCACCCAAAGCCAATGGGGATTGTTTTCTTACCTGAAATTCACATTAATTTTGATTTGATGTTTAGTTTATTATAATTGGTGTCACTTATTATAACCAAAGTTATAATAAATAGGCATATTTAGATTTTGTGTCTCGAATAAGTTATTATATTTACGTTTGGATCTCCATAATAAACATAATTAGTGTCTGGGTCTTCAATAAGTTAGAATATCTGTGCTTGAATCTCCATAATAGACATAATTAGTATTTGGACCTCCATAATAGACATAATTAATGTTTGGATCTTGGACTAACGGTTGACTGTCAAAACTCAACTTGAAAATGAAGAGAGAAAAAAAATAAAAACTAAAAAAATGAAAAAAGAATAAAAAATAAAAAAAAATAAAAATTGGAAAAAAAAAGGAAAAAGAAAAACAACGGTAATAAATTTACTGTTGGAATAAATTTGTTCAGGTATATTCTGAAAAAAAAAATTTGTCCGAAAATATCGCGACCTAAAGTCTAAATATTTCGTACAGATATATCATGGAAACATATTCTCATGTTTGGTTTAGGTAAAAATAAATATTTTTAAAAATTACGAATTTTTGGATAAATAAATTAACCACACAAAATGGAAATACTATTCCTTAAGAATAGGTTTTTGCTCGGACAAAACAATTTTTTTTTGTTTTTTTATCCCTTTTTCCTTTTTTTAGATTGTTTTACTTTTTTTTTTTTGTGTTAGTATTTTTTTTGTTTATCCTTTTTCATTTTTTTCCTTTTAGTTTTTTCGTTTTATTTCATCATTTTTTTCCCCTCTTTTTTCTTTGTCGTTTTTTCGTTTTTCTCCTCTTATTTCCTATTTCTTTTTATTTTTTATTTTATTTTCATTTTTTAAATTTTCATTTTTTAGTTGGGTTTCAACTATTAATACTAATTATGTTTATGGAGATCCAAACTAGGTCTGTCAATGGTAGACCCTCTTATTTCCTATTTCTTTTTTATTTTTATTTTATTTTCATTTTTTAAATTTTCATTTTTTAGTTGGGTTTCAACTATTAATACTAATTATGTTTATGGAGATCCAAACTAGGTCTGTCAATGGTAGACTGAAAATTTGCATTCGATCCGCATTCGAACCGATAATATCCGAAATTTTGGATACGGTTACGGATACGGACGTCTTACCGAATATTTATCGGATATCGGATGCGGATACAGAAAGTGTCATATCCGGTACGATAACATCCAACACGATAATAGGATAATTAAATATACATAATATATTATAATTATAAATATGAAGAGTGTAGATTACATTTGATAGAATCACAAAGGAACTAAATGAGACTCTAAAACCCTATAACTAAAAGAGAACCCCCCCCCCCCCCCCCCCCCCCCCCCCCCCCAAAACACCACAAAACTAAAGGAATGCTGTGAAGCACATAGGCACAAAGTCGTTCGGATCTTCATTGTAGGTATGTTTTTCTTCTCCGGTTTTCTCTCTCTCTCTTTCTCTCTCTATTTGATTTCTCTGATTCTGATTTTTGAACTTGATCTAATGTTTTTCTTTCTTCTATTTATGTTTGGTTATTTTCATACTTTATTATTTTTTTTCTTTGAATGCGTGGTTTATTGGTTTAGATATTACCCAATATCCGTTTAACGGATACGGGAGTCAAAACTTTTATCCGATCGGATATCGGATGTATCCGATAGCTATTGGTTTGAATGTAGTAATGTCAACATCCGATTGATAAGCTACCATTGACAAGTCTAATCCAAACACAAATATTCTAACTTAGTCGAGATCCAAACACTAATTATATCTAGAGACCCGAACAAAAATATCATAATTTATTAGAGACTCAAAATTTAAATATCCCTAATAAATATCTATTTTCTACCATATTTGTCGCGGTCAAATGTGTACGACAATTTTATTGGCAACTTTTTTCTGAATGAGATTTTGTTTATAGACAGCCAAACGGTCCCAATTTTAATAAAGAATGACAGGTCTCGGTAGTTGGATGATACTGTAGCCTTGGGCCAATTCAATTTAATCCATCCACTAGGCCCTCAACAACAAAAAAGAAAAGAAAAGAAAGGATTAGTTAGTTTTAAGGTCTCACATATATATTAGAGCTAAACTTTGATACAGAAGGCTGTATCAAAATTTGATATAACCTTCTGTATAACAAGTGGGCCCTCTCTATATATATTTGCTTACACGGTTACCAAGAAATGGGGGGGTCACCTGTTATACAGAAGGTTGTATCAAATTTTGATACAGTCTTCTGTATCAAAGTTTTTCCTATATTGATATTAGCGTTTGGGTTTTGAATTTGATCTATATTAAATTTGTCTCGAAATCACTGTTCATTAGCCTATAACAGTAATTTCGATATCCAAACTCTAACATCGATCAATTTTGATATCAAAATTCTAATATCTATGCACATGTGAGATCCTAAAACTAAATACACTAAATTACAACTTGATACCTTCAACTATTCGAGTTTTTCAATTTAATACCCTCAACTTGATACCTAAATTTCAAAAATGACAAAATTATCCCTCTTCTCCCCCCCCCCCCCCCCCCCCCCCCCCCCCCCCGCGTACTCCTACCCCTCGCAAAAACTAGCTGTCACCACCCCGTCGCTGTCCACCCCGCGGATGTACCACCCTCACACCCCCAGCTCCCCTCTCCGCGCCACGCCCCTAACCCCGCCCTCCCCTCCTCTCTCTTCGTCCGCGGTGGCGGCCGGCGCGCGGTGGAGAGAGAAGGAGGGTTAGGGGCGCGGTACGGGGAGGGAGCCTGGGGGTGCGAGGGTAGTGCATCCGCAGGGTGGACGGTGACAGTTGGTAGGGGAAGAGGGGGGGGGGGAGGAGGGATAATTCTGTGAGTTTTGAAATTTAAGGTATCAAGTTGATACCTATCAAAGTTGAAGGTATGTAGTTGGAAAACTCGAATAGTTGAGGGTATCATCTTGTAATTTAGCCAACTAAATATCCAAAATAAAAGTGATACCCTCAACTATCCATGTTTTGTAACTTGATACCCTAAACTTTTAAAATAGTTAACTTAATACCATCAACTATTGAATATTTTCAACTTCATACCCTAAAATCCAAAAAATTCCAAAAATACCCTTGCCCCCCCCCCTCCGGCGTCCCCCCCCCCCCTCTCTCCCCCGGCGGGGCGGCGCGCAGCAGCGGCGGCCGGAGCAGCAGCGGCGGGCGGAGCAGCAGCAACAGCAACGGGGCGGCGGGGCGGCGCGTGCAGCAGCAACAGCAACGGGGCGGCGGGGCGGCGCGCAGCAGCAGCGGCGGCCGGAGCAGCAGCGGCGGGCGCGCAGCAGTAGCGGCAGCGGGGCGGCGGGGCGGCGCGCAGCAGCGACGGCCGGAGAGGGAGGGGGGGTTTGGGAAATAGAGAGAGGGGGGAGGGCATTTTGGGAAATATATTTTTCAGGGTATCAAGTTGGCTATTTTGAAAGTTTAGGATATCAAGTTGTAAAACATGGATAGTTGAGGGTATCAAGTTGAAATTTAGCCATAAAAGTAAGGAAAAGGAGGTTATTTTTTGTAAATTTCCCCTAAAAAGAATTCCCTCGTATGCAATTGTAATTTGCAAAGCGCTAGTGTCGTCTACAACGGAGGAGAGGTGGAGGTGGAACTTTTACGCAACACCCTCCCATTGCCAACTCCTCCCCCATTCCCATTTCTCTTTCCATTTCTCTCTCTCTCTCATCCCAAAAAAATATATAACCCTCCTCCTTGTTTCCTCCCTCCTGATCGGAAGCATATAATAATCCCCTAAAGTATGGGGAATATAGGAAGCAACGGCGCCGGAAACGCTCGACGGAGGCACTCCGCCTACCACCACCACCGCCACCACCACCAGCTGCAGCATCCCCCTCCCTCCCCTGCCGCTCCTCCCCCACCCGATCCCTCCTCCGCGGCCAACCGATACGTGTTCGCCGCAGCAACCCCTTACCCACCTCCCCAATTCCCCAACCCCAACCCTAACCCTAACCCTAACCCTAACCAACCTCCTCCCCCGGCGCATTACTACCAGTACGCACCGGGAGGATACTACCCCTCCCCCTCTCCCTCTCCCTCTCCCTCTCCCCCTCCCCCGCCGCTGCCGCTCCCTCTCCCCGCCCCCTACGGCATCCGCGCTCCGCCCCACGGCTACGTCCCCCCGTACGGGCCTCCCGTGCCCCCTCCGCCTCCGATCCCCGCGCCCCCGCCCTACGTGGAGCACCAGAAGGCCGTCACCATCAAGAACGACGTCAACCTCAAGAAGGAGACCCTCAGGGTGGAGCCCGACGACCAGAACCCTGGCACCTTTCTCGTTGCCTTCACTTTCGATGCTACCGTGCCCGGAAGGTATTATTTCCTTCCTTTCTTCTCCGGGGGAGGGGGGGTTGTTTCATTTTGCATGCCATTTATAAGTTGTCAATGAAGACCACCGGTGGCCATAGTCTGCTCATAAATAGCTGTTAGCATCAATCCAACTATTTCGTTAGAGGACAACCTTTGCTTGATCGATGACACGGTTGACAGTCATGTACAAGCTTTGAAAATTGTTTTATTGTCTTGTCCGAGAGACGTGATTATCATCTTTGATTATGTTATGAAGAGCCCTACCAAGTACCAATCTGTTTAAATCTCTTCTCTGTTCTTTCAAATTGAATGAGGGAGCCTCTTTTTTTTTTTTTTTTTTTTTCATGCACTACTGCAGTAGATTAAAGGTGCTTGCTTGTGCATATATAGCCATGTCAATTTTGTACACGTTTTCTGGAAAAAATAAATACCGTCTTTCGCATCTAAATCATTACACTCCCTCCAATTGTGCCTCACTGTCTTGGATCCAATTCCATTACCCGTGTAGCATGGGGACCACTTGGGTCCTTTAAACATGTGTCCTTGCACTTCCGAGCATTATTCTTCAGGACTAGTTACGTGAGACCTATGTTGCACATATACTCCGGTGGAGGACCATATCCATGTCAGTATCCGTATCCGACACATATTGGACACGATACTACTTTGACGGTCATATTAGATATGTCTCACCTATGCTTAGGCTCCCAAAACATAGTTGACATGTACGTGATCATGGCAAACATAACTGATATATGAGAAAGTAGCATTGTGTCATATACAGACCATATGTGTTTGGGAGGAGGACCATATCCGTGTCAGAAAGCAACATTAATCCTTTCGAGAACTTTCGAGAACCTAGTTACTATCCAAAACATGCTTAAATATAATACTATTCCAAAATTTTCTATATTCGTATCCCGAATATGTATTGTATCCGTATCAAATTCGTGGCTATGCAGCATAGCTTGAGACACTACTTGGATACCTAGATGACTTTCCTTTGGACGCTCCTTTAACATGTGTCAAAGTCGAAACACTTTTTAGAGAAGTCATTCGCTTATCAATTTTCAAAGTTCTAGATGCTTTCCAAACATTTCCTGATCACACCCGATATGTGTCATATACACTGAGAGGGGTGTCTTATTTAGGATATTAAAATTTGGGCTGTAATTTTGATGAAAGATGTATGACATTATGATTTACATAATATTGTACCTTGGATATGTTCTGGCACAATAAATAAGATTGGATTAAGTTCCTCTAGGATGAATAGCTAACATATGACATATATAGGATTTAAGCATAGTTTCATTTTTGGTCTGGATCTTTATTATATATATCTCTAGTCTAGGTTGCACATGCACTACACAACAGGACGACGTTCATGTCTATATTCTATTCGTATCTAACATTTATCTTATATCGTCACCCATTTCTAGGCTCCAAAGAGACAAATCATGGTTGATAATGATTTGTCATGATCGTGATTGTGCCAAACATAATTGAGATATAAGAAAGTAGCATTTATTTGCAATGAATCCTTTCTATAATTTCTGGGGCCTACTTCCTTTCGGAAACACACACACATATGTAAAGTGAAAATCTAATGCATAAAATTTGTCGATTGATGTCTTCATGTGTATATATATAGGATTGAAGAATACTTTCATATTTGTGTGGATCTTTATTTTACAACTCCCATCTAGGTTAGTACTAAATAGAACTGCATTCGTGCTTGTATATCTCTGTCTCCAAAGAGATGCAAACAATGGTTGGAAGTGGTTTGTCATGATCATGCCAAGCATTATATAAAAAAATAAAAATACTATATATTTTTATCATGCCAAGCATTATATAAAAGTTTCTAGTTTTTATCAGATATGGCATGCAAATATATTTTTAATTTTTCCATCCACCATCTAGTGTTGCGTGACAAATTATTCTACGAAACTTAAACCATAGACAACATGTCATATGTATATTAATAGAGTGACGTAATTTTTTGTGTGGACATGTTCTCGATGGGGACATTTCATCGTGTTGCTGCATCAATGAGATTTTAGGTATACAAGTCAGCTAGTGCGCGGCCAACCATCTGTGTTGTGATATACAAGTCTGTTCTATATATATTAGTTGTCACATGTCTAGTACATTAACCATCATTTGTTTTTTGGTATGGTTAAGTCGATGAGATTTAGGTTGAATCATGTACACATAGGCCCACTACTTTGATATGGTTAAGCCGACGAAATTTAGGTATACAAGTTAGCTAGTACACGTACGAACCATCTTGAAAGCACCCTAGAGGGGGGTGAATAGGGTCAAGCTTACTAATCAAGCACAATAAGGCTGCTAATGGGCAATTTAAAGATTAAGAGTGCAAGAGAAGAAGCAATAAAAATATCGACATCCGATGTATCCTGGTATCCTCCCTTGGGACACTTCAGTCCTGGAACTCTTTCCGTCTTTAATCCACTATTGTCAAAATAGTTACAATGTTATGTCACAGACTTAGTGTTTTAGGCTACACTTCGATCCGTGCGGCGCACAAGCTTCCTATTACGCCCCAATTCCGAAGAATCGATAGTCGTCCCCCGGGCATGATGTCGTGCGAACCTAAGTTGCACTTGCACAAGACATAGTCATAAGGTTATCCGAAACAAAACATCTAATAGAGTACGCAGAGAAATTGAACAACACATTTGAAACAGAAGGAACTTTTTTTTTCCATTGATAATAAACATCATTTACAAGACTATACAATGATTGTCGTGCGGGCTTACAACTTAATTCGATTACAAAATGAACGCTGATGGGATGGTCGTTCCATACATTACATTCCCTTTTATACAACCAAAACATTTCAAAACACATGCTATAGTGGTGACTCGAGTCATCTTCTTTTGGACTGAATTGTAGAACCTTCAAAAAGGATTTGAAACAAGCCTTCGGCGTACGGATGATGCTTCAGAACACACTAGTATCGCCTTCAGCTAAGAGACACTTCCTTGTTGACTCGGAGCACCTGTGGAGAGCGAGGATCAATATATTGCCGTGTATTGGTGCGTGACTAATTAAATTTTACGCTCTCATTTGGTTCAAAAAGTTTTGTGAAACATGCTATATATATTGAGAAATTTTGAGTGGCACCCCACTTTATTTTACCATTTTTAAGGTGCACCCCACAGTTTTACCATAATGCAAGACACCCCCCACTTTTGACGGAAAACGTCCAAAACTGACGGTCAAAGAGTTTGACCAATATTTTTTGACGAAAATGCCCTCATCTCTCCCAAACTCACTGCAGCTGTTGCTGGGTTGGGTGGGGGGGGGGTGGGCTGCGGTCTGGGAGGGAGGGGGTGGGGCGAGGTCGAGGAGGGGGGGGGGGCGAGGTCGGGGAGGGGAGGGCGGCAGCCGCAGTCACGTTCATCACCACCACCACCACCTTCACTATCACCACCACCACCATCACTATCACCATCACCACCGCCCCCCCTACCCCCCACCGCCGCAGCCGCCCTCCCCTCCCCGACCTCGCCCCCCTCCTCGACCTCGCCCCCCCTCCCCGACGGCAGTCGCCCTCCCCTCCCCGACCTCGCCCCCCATCCTCGACCTCGCACCACTCCCCCGACCTCGCCGTCCCCCTTACCCCCCACCGCCGCAGCCGCCCTCCCCTCCCCGACCTCCCCCCCCTCTTCGACCTCGCCCCCCCTCCGACCGCAGCCGCCCTCCCCTCCCCGACCTCGCCCCCCCCTCCTCGACCTCGTCCCCCCCCTCCCCCGACCTCGCCGCCCCACCCTACCCCCCACCGTCGCCGCTGCCATCCCCTCCCCGACCTCGCCCCCCCTCCTCGACCTCGCCGCCCCCCTCCCCGACCGCAGCCGCCCCCCCCCCCCCCCCCACAGCAGCAGCAGCAACAACAATGAGTTTGGGTTTGAGAGAGACGAGAGCATTTTCGTCAAAAAATGTTGGTCAAACCCTTTGACCGTCAGTTTTGGACGTTTTCCGTCAAAAGTGGGGGGTGTCTTGCATTATGGTAAAACTGTGGGGTGCACCTTAAAAATGGTAAAATAAAGTGGGGTGCCACTCAAAATTTCTCATATATATTCAGTAGTCTTTCTAGCCAGCCTAGTGAATTGTATGCAAGCATTTGATAGGCATAAAAACATAAATTATGCTAGACTTACCTACGGTAGAGTGCCATGCAATGTGAGAGCGTACCATATTATTCCCTGTCAATTGTCATCATTTACTAGTATAGTGTGTACGGTTTGTATATGTGAAGGTCACTGGCATCACAAGCCATCGTGGACTATAGCTAGGTTTAGACGACGCCCCTTTCACCTCGAGTAGCGAGATTCGTTGAAAGTTCGTCGAATAACCATATTTTTGCTTTTATCTAGGACAACTATCTTTTGCTTCCTCCTAGGCAGAATCGATCCCGTGTCCCGAGCTATCGTTCGAGAAAGTCGTTCCTTGTGCACAAGTTGTCCATGACCGTGTAAGACTAGACTAGTTATTCAAGCATGATCTTTAATACTCGAGCAACTTAACCATTTTTATCGTTGTTTTGTCGTATTTTGGCGACAGTTATTCAATGACTCAAAGTTTGCTTATCATAGTTATATAACAGGCATAACATATTAAGCATGTAGCAGTTTATGGTATGACAGTTCTATAGAAGATGTACATAAGAAAGTATGTAGCAGTTTCATGGCATAACAGTTCTATAGCGAGCGCACGTAAGAAATCGTGTAACAGTTCATTGAAATTTCGTGTCCATTGCATATTCAACTAGCATTCTATCGATTGATTGGAGAAGAAGAGGGCCAAAGGGGAAGAAGGGTCCAGCTACACACCATAATTGTTTGAGGCGAGAGGAAAGAATGTCTTGTTGTACTAGACGGTGCCTACGCGATCACCTGAAATCGCACAAGCAACGCATCAGCACTCTACCCTTCTATTCCGAGTTTGATATGAAATGCAAAGTTCGAAGAACGCAAACAATGAAATCCATCGAAAATATTCACGAAAACGCATTCAGAAAACTAAAGCAAAGAGGCAAGTGCGGCATGAAAAGCAGAGCAACGATAGGTTTTTTCCGACTCAGCCGCAGAGTCCATCATCGAGGCGCAATCCGCTGAACGTGAGACTTGATTCCGAAGAAGTCATTCCATAACGAGAAAATGATCTTAATTCAACCGATCCCGACCAATTGATATCGACAATGTTTCTTAACCGCGCTTCCCGCGTCGCGACGAAGAACGGACACGATGTTGGGACGAGACACTATACTTCCTACTCGAAGTCTCGTACCAGCCTTCTCCAAACGCTTAGGTAGATCGCTAAGGCGTAAATGAGAATAATGTGGAGCAAAAGAGAGATATATTGGAAGATTAAAACTTCACTTTACTAGAGAGAGATTACAACTTTAAGTGGTGAGGAACAAATGAGGCCTCTCACTTATTTATAGTGTCCGTAGGGCTTACAAGAAACTTCTGGAAACGTAATATTCTAGAGATTATTCTAGATCTAGATATTTATAAGGAAACTTTTAGTCCATCTAGAAAGATCATGGGCCACCTAGAAGGATCTTGGACCATCTAGAAAGATATTGAACCTTCCAGAGGATTCCACAATCTTATAGAGAGTTCCACCATCTTCTAGAGAATTTTTTCGTCTTCTAGAACATTGTGGAAGCTTTCCGCATAACCCCGGTCCTTGGAGGGTTACGCAAATATGTCTCGATGGGGCACAAACTTTTATGCGTGAGATTCTTCCCCACCTGTTTCGTCGACGCCCTCGACGAGTACACCAAGTCTAGGGACGACGTCTACTTTCGTAGGCATGGTCGTTGTGCATCGTTCCTTCTTTGTATTTCTCGTACGGCGCTTCCTAGACTTGTCCATCTTCTCCTTAAGATTAGAAGTAAACTGGTTCCCATACCAACTTTGGCCTTGGTCTGTGCCCTCCTCAGCACAGAAAGTGATGCAGACTGTCGAGTCGTCGACCCACCTTATCGCGTGGATGCACATGGTTCTCCACACCTCCACGTATGCGAGTCCCAATGCAACTCTGTCGACCCGAATATCCCTTACGAGCTTTGAGCGACTCCTTGCGCATGCCACTACACTTCATCGTCTCTGCCTCTGCGCAGCCCACGACGTGTTTCTCCGCACTCGTGCCCAGGTGGGTAGCACGATTCACTTCCATCCGCGGAAGTGACTCGTCGGGACGCTCCTTTGCAACACCCTTGGTCTCGCATGGAAGGCCTTCCTTCTCGAAGTCCTCCTTCCTCTCGAGCATTGCTAGGTATGTCGTTTCCCTTTGGCTACCCTTCTTGAACTAAATAGCAGAGATAGATCTCCCCTTCGAAGGCTTGCCTCGTATAGCTTTTACCATGCACGATGAGCCTTCCTCCATGAACCTGACGACTCCCAAATGTGGCATTGGAATCGCCTTCGTCACGATAAGAAAATCCTTGTCCACTATCATCTTGAAGTCATCTAGCGACGTGACGGTGAAAGTGGCAACATCCGACCAATTTTCTACCACTATGCGGACTTCCTTGGCTACCTTATGCATGGGGCGTGCCTTCACATTGACCGCCTTTATCATGCTCGAATCTTCCTCTAAGGTTAGACCCAAGCGATGGACCTCCGCGTCCGTGATGAAGTTGTGAGTCCGTGTCAACCAACACCCGTGTGCTCATGCCATTGATCCTTACGTCAACGAACATGAGCTTCCTGCTCGGTGTCTTCGACACAACGGACTTGGCCTTGACGGCGTTGAGTAAGTGCAATGCTCCCATGTGCGCTCCCACTTCGCACTCTTCCGTCTTCTACCTCCTCGGCTTGGACGACGCTGACACGCATGTTCCCATCGGACAATCTCGAGCAAAGTGATTCTCTCCACATATGAAGCACAAAACTACTCGCTTGGGCTGGGCCTTCTTGTGCTTCTTCCCCTCGGACGGACCTTTCTTGGGAGAGCTCTCCTCCACCATTCCCCTTGGTGGACTTTGACTTGGCCTTGGCAACGTTGTCGTCCCACATGTACTCGACGAGCCGAGCCTTTCGGCTGCTGTCACGGTGGTGTTCAAGTCTTGCATCCTCTGTCGTTGCAATTCTTGAGACGCCCACGGTTTGAGTCCATCGAAAAAGAAGAATAAGTGATCCTTTTCGCTCATGCTAGATATCGCAAGCATCAAGTGTGTAAACTCTGCAATATACTCCGTGATCGCCTCGGTATACTTAAGTTGCCGCAAGCTTCGCCTCGCTACAAACTCTACATTCTTCGGATAGAACTGAGACTTGATCTCCTTCTTGAGATCCTTCCAAGTCTCTATCGAGCACAAACCCTTTTCGACTTTCATGCATCTTCGACGCCACCACAACATAGCATCATCGGTGAAGTATAGCGAAGCAATATCCACCTTCTCGGCATCATCGTTGATGTGCAATGCCTTAAAGTATCATTCCACGTTCCACAAGAAGTTCTTAACTTCTTTGGCATCCCGCTCTCCGCTGAAGGATTTTGGCTCGGGGATCTTCCGTCTCCTAGGTGCCTCCCTACTCGAAGGTCCACCGTTCGCAACAACATTCTCCAAGATGATAATTTTGGTCTTGAGTTCTCCGCAACTCTCGACCACGATCTTTAGCTTTTCTCTTGCGCAAGTCCTCAATCTTCACACGATGCCCCTTGAGCTCCTTCTTAAGTGCGGATCGGATCTCTTGGAATTGCTCTCGAAAGATTGCCATGGACGAAGCGACGTCGCTCTCCAGTCCATCAAAGTACTTTTCTAGTCTCGTGTTGCTTTGCTCCCCGGAGCCCATGCGCATCTCCATGTCTCTCGAATCCGTCTCCAAGACTCCAACGTGATCGGCAAGATCGGCAAGGATACGCTCTACCGTAGACTCCTTGCTCTTGCCCCTCTTGTGGATCTTGGCGTGCCCCTCCTTAGGCGATGTGGGTTCCTCCTGGACGTTCTCGGATGTCTACATGGCACCAACCAACCTTCGTTTTGATACCACTTGTCACAAATTTAGTGCTTTAGGCTACATTTCAACCTGTGCGGTCTCTGTTCTAGAAGGCGTCCACCTAGGCGGCACCTAGGTGCTAGGCGCCGGGTGTCCGTCCGATGTCCGCTTAGGTGTCCGTCTAATCCTCCTAACGCCCGACTATGCATGTTTTGGGATTTTATGGATTTCTTTGTGCAATTTTTAGTATATTTTTTTTCGATTTTTTTATTTTTTTGAACCGCCTAGATCTAGGCGTCCACCTAGGCGGACTAGGCGCTAGGCGGAAGGTGTCCGTCCGACTAGCGCCTATACTTTTCACAACCTTGCGTGCGGTGCACAAGCTTCCTACTCGAAGTCCCGTGCTAGCCTTTCCCAAACGCTTAGCTAGATCGCTAAGGCGTAAATGAGAATAATGTGGAGCAAAAGAGATAGAGAGAGAGATAGAGAGAGAATGGAAGATTAAAACTTCACTTTACTAGAGAGAGTACAACTTTGGGTGGTGAGGAACAAATGAGGCCTCCCACTTATTTATAGTGTCCATATGGCTTACAAGAAATTTCTGAAAACGAAATATTGCAGGGATTATTCTAGATCTAGATATTTACAAGAAAACTTCTAGTCTATCCAGAAGGATCTTGGGTTCCAGAGGATTCCTCCATCTTCTAGAGAGTTTTACCATCTTCTAGAGAATTTCGTCGTCTTCTAAAATATTTTGGAAGCTTTCCGAATAACCCCGGTCTGTGGAGGGTTACGCAAATCCGTCTCGGTGGAACGCAAACTTTTGTGCGTGATAGTGAGTTTTGATATGAAGGCTATACAACTTCTTATACAAGAGATTTGATCCAAAGGCTCTCCGATTTCAATATACGAGAGCTTTGATCCGAAGACTCTCTAACTTCAATACACGAGAGCTTTGATTCGTCGACTCTCCAACTTCATACCAGCTTTCATCCGAAGGCTTGTACACTTCAACCTCTTTACAAGATGGTTTTGATCTTCTTATAACAAAGATGAAGATCTCACTTTTACAACTCAAGAACACTCTAACACAATTTGTGGATTGGCAAGGGAAAGCTTTGGTAGAGTTATTTTTGGATAGGCTTTTGTAGATAAGAAATTTTTAGGCACAAAACATTAACCTTAAATGAAGGGGTTCAAGGCTATTTATAACCAAAGCAAGAGAAAGAGCAATAATGCAATTTTCTGTCAGCAAATGGAAGATCCGTCGGTCATCTGCGAAATATTGTCGGATCTTTCACCTACATAGTCCAACGACTATAAATATAGCCATTGGGATCAGTGATGGGACAGGTTTTGACCGTTGGATTTCGAACGGTAACTATTCGGATTATCCGTCGGATGATCCGATAGCTCACGGAAGATTTTTTGTGGTCCATTTGGATTATTCTTTGGTGATCCGCAGAGATCTGTCGGATCTTCCGCTTGATTGCCCAAAAGTGATCATGGGTTTTTTCTACCACAGTTTTCGATTTTGCCATCTATTTCTTGTGTTTACAATTATTCTTAAGACTCATTACAGAGTCTAGATATACTTCAGCATGTGCATGCTTCTTCAGAGTTTTGAAATGATGATGACATGACTTGGCTTATTTATTTGATAGATGATGACATTTTTCATTGACAAAGATTGCCATGGACGAAGCGACGTCGCTCTCCAGTCCATCAAAGTACTTTTCTAGTCTCGTGTTGCTTTGCTCCCCGGAGCCCATGCGCATCTCCATGTCTCTCGAATCCGTCTCCAAGACTCCAACGTGATCGGCAAGATCGGCAAGGATACGCTCTACCGTAGACTCCTTGCTCTTGCCCCTCTTGTGGATCTTGGCGTGCCCCTCCTTAGGCGATGTGGGTTCCTCCTGGACGTTCTCGGATGTCTACATGGCACCAACCAACCTTCGTTTTGATACCACTTGTCACAAATTTAGTGCTTTAGGCTACATTTCAACCTGTGCGGTCTCTGTTCTAGAAGGCGTCCACCTAGGCGGCACCTAGGTGCTAGGCGCCGGGTGTCCGTCCGATGTCCGCTTAGGTGTCCGTCTAATCCTCCTAACGCCCGACTATGCATGTTTTGGGATTTTATGGATTTCTTTGTGCAATTTTTAGTATATTTTTTTTCGATTTTTTTATTTTTTTGAACCGCCTAGATCTAGGCGTCCACCTAGGCGGACTAGGCGCTAGGCGGAAGGTGTCCGTCCGACTAGCGCCTATACTTTTCACAACCTTGCGTGCGGTGCACAAGCTTCCTACTCGAAGTCCCGTGCTAGCCTTTCCCAAACGCTTAGCTAGATCGCTAAGGCGTAAATGAGAATAATGTGGAGCAAAAGAGATAGAGAGAGAGATAGAGAGAGAATGGAAGATTAAAACTTCACTTTACTAGAGAGAGTACAACTTTGGGTGGTGAGGAACAAATGAGGCCTCCCACTTATTTATAGTGTCCATATGGCTTACAAGAAATTTCTGAAAACGAAATATTGCAGGGATTATTCTAGATCTAGATATTTACAAGAAAACTTCTAGTCTATCCAGAAGGATCTTGGGTTCCAGAGGATTCCTCCATCTTCTAGAGAGTTTTACCATCTTCTAGAGAATTTCGTCGTCTTCTAAAATATTTTGGAAGCTTTCCGAATAACCCCGGTCTGTGGAGGGTTACGCAAATCCGTCTCGGTGGAACGCAAACTTTTGTGCGTGATAGTGAGTTTTGATATGAAGGCTATACAACTTCTTATACAAGAGATTTGATCCAAAGGCTCTCCGATTTCAATATACGAGAGCTTTGATCCGAAGACTCTCTAACTTCAATACACGAGAGCTTTGATTCGTCGACTCTCCAACTTCATACCAGCTTTCATCCGAAGGCTTGTACACTTCAACCTCTTTACAAGATGGTTTTGATCTTCTTATAACAAAGATGAAGATCTCACTTTTACAACTCAAGAACACTCTAACACAATTTGTGGATTGGCAAGGGAAAGCTTTGGTAGAGTTATTTTTGGATAGGCTTTTGTAGATAAGAAATTTTTAGGCACAAAACATTAACCTTAAATGAAGGGGTTCAAGGCTATTTATAACCAAAGCAAGAGAAAGAGCAATAATGCAATTTTCTGTCAGCAAATGGAAGATCCGTCGGTCATCTGCGAAATATTGTCGGATCTTTCACCTACATAGTCCAACGACTATAAATATAGCCATTGGGATCAGTGATGGGACAGGTTTTGATCGTTGGATTTCGAACGGTAACTATTCGGATTATCCGTCGGATGATCCGATAGCTCACGGAAGATTTTTTGTGGTCCATTTGGATTATTCTTTGGTGATCCGCAGAGATCTGTCGGATCTTCCGCTTGATTGCCCAAAAGTGATCATGGGTTTTTTCTACCACAGTTTTCGATTTTGCCATCTATTTCTTGTGTTTACAATTATTCTTAAGACTCATTACAGAGTCTAGATATACTTCAGCATGTGCATGCTTCTTCAGAGTTTTGAAATGATGATGACATGACTTGGCTTATTTATTTGATAGATGATGACATTTTTCATTGACAAAGATTGCTATGGACGAAGCGACGTCGCTCTCCAGTCCATCAAAGTACTTTTCTAGTCTCGTGTTGCTTTGCTCCCCGGAGCCCATGCGCATCTCCATGTCTCTCGAATCCGTCTCCAAGACTCCAACGTGATCGGCAAGATCGGCAAGGATACGCTCTACCGTAGACTCCTTGCTCTTGCCCCTCTTGTGGATCTTGGCGTGCCCCTCCTTAGGCGATGTGGGTTCCTCCTGGACGTTCTCGGATGTCTACATGGCACCAACCAACCTTCGTTTTGATACCACTTGTCACAAATTTAGTGCTTTAGGCTACATTTCAACCTGTGCGGTCTCTGTTCTAGAAGGCGTCCACCTAGGCGGCACCTAGGTGCTAGGCGCCGGGTGTCCGTCCGATGTCCGCTTAGGTGTCCGTCTAATCCTCCTAACGCCCGACTATGCATGTTTTGGGATTTTATGGATTTCTTTGTGCAATTTTTAGTATATTTTTTTTCGATTTTTTTATTTTTTTGAACCGCCTAGATCTAGGCGTCCACCTAGGCGGACTAGGCGCTAGGCGGAAGGTGTCCGTCCGACTAGCGCCTATACTTTTCACAACCTTGCGTGCGGTGCACAAGATCCCTATATTCTGACATCTGGATGCCTTTCGAGGGCTTTGCCCCCGAACCCCCAAGGGAGGCGCTGCCCCCTCGATCTCCGTCTGCTGACCGGGCAGTAGAACCCCCGAGTGCGTGGCCTCGGAGATGTCGTTGGGCGGTTTAAAATTTTTTTGTGGGAGACCGTCGTCTTTGGCCCATCATGATTCCTTTATTGCATATGTCAATGTTGATCTTGCTTATTGCTTTTCTGCAAATACATGTTAGACGAACAAAGTAATATACATTGTAGCAAGTATGATAAAATTAATGCACATTAGGACTATGCTAAGTTTAAGTATAAATATAAATACTATAGTGATAGCATAAATATTAATGATATCATAATGTTAAACTTAATCGAATAACCACAATAAAAAATATAATTAGATCATTGGGTTAACACGTGTTGGGATACAAGTCAGTTCTATATACTAGTCATTACATGTGATAGCTAGTACATGTATGTAGTTAAGGCTTAGCACATGTGATAACTAGTGCATTAACCACCATATGTTTTCATGTGCATATATAGCCATATCCATCTATCTCTTGTTTTCTACTAAAATACTGTATTTCGATTAAAAATAGCATTTGCATACTCACATCATAATCAAGTCCTTGCTCCCTCCACTTGTGCCTCTTTGTCTTGAATCCAATACCTTTACCTGTGTAGCACGGTGACTTCTTGGGTCCTCTAAACATGTGCCAATACACTTCCAAACATTGTCCTCAAGGCCTGCTAAATGAGAAACTATTTGGATACCTAGACGACTTGCTTTGACATTCCTTTGGCAATGTGTGGAACATTTCTTAGAGAAGTCGTCACTTCTCAGGTTTTATAGTTCTAGACGCTTTCCAGACACTTCCTGGTCGCTCCTGATATGCATTGTAGACACTGAGAGGGGTCTTTTAATTTAGGGTTATTAATACTTGGGCTGTAATTTTGATGAATGAGGTATGGCATTCTCATTTACATATTAATGCAATAACCTTGTCTATGTTCTCTTACATGAAAAAGGATTGAATTAAGTTTCCCTAGGATGTATCGCTAAGACGTGTCATATATAAAGTCCTGCAAATGAATGAGAAGTGATGATTATCTCAGTACTGATGAACATTCATGAAGAGTGATTTTGTTTTATTTGAGTCATCCATTTATGTTTCATGTTTTCTACAATTAATAATCTACTGTAGAAAATCCAAAGACCCTCAGCAACAAAGATTATCCATGTGTTTCATTTGTATGTATTGGTAAGCTTTTCTGAAATCCATACTTCTTGTTATCTCCAAATTAATAAAGGAAAAAAAAGAATAAAGAAGTCAATGTTTCATCAGAGAGTGCTTTTGTTTATTTGCTTTGCAGATCTTCTGAAGGTTCTGCCTACGTTTGTTTGTTAACAACATTACCATATGTTTTCTCTGCATTTCTTCTAAGGTTCTGATTACCTTTGTTTGTTAACAGCATAACTGTACTGTTATTTGCCAAAGAAGGTTTTGACTGTAGCCTAACGGCAACGAAGGAGGATTTGCTCGTACCAGTTACTGTAGCTTTCAAGGAAGGCCTGGGTCAGAAGTTCAGGCAGCCATCTGGAACTGGAATTGATTTCTCAATGTTTGAAGAAGCTGAGCTGGTAAAAGGGGGAGAAATGGAAGTGTATCCCCTGATAGTAAAAGCAGAAGCATCTCCTATTGATAAACAAGGATCACTGGAAAGCGAGAAGATTGCAGCTCCAAACTCTCAGATAACACAAGCTGTGTTTGACAGGAGGGATAATGGTGAGTATCAGGTCCGAGTGGCGAAGCAGATATTGTGGGTGAATGGAACAAGATATGAGCTACAAGAGATCTATGGGATCGGAAATTCTGTTGATGGTGATTTAGATGGTAATGATCCTGGGAAAGATTGTGTGATTTGTCTATCAGAACCACGAGACACGACCGTCCTACCCTGTAGACATATGGTAAGCCTTCTGAGATTTCCAATACAATGTCTAACTTTGTTATCCTTTTATTTTGGGGATTATGTCTACTTTGTTTTTTTTTTTATGAATACTCCCTTATTTGCTTCGTTTATCTACATTACAACTTTATCCTATGATTTTTTTTTCTTCAGTGCTATTCTGCCTGCGAAAATAAAAGCAAACTTTGTAGATTCTATTGAATTATAGTTATGTACGTTCTGGCTCAAGAAAGACAAATCTGAATGCATGCCTGGAAGGAATTATCATACTTATATTCCTAGGTTACATCATTTTCTCTCTGTCCTCGTCATTATGACCTTTCTCGGAGTCTTTATTTTTTGTTTCAGTTCTTATACTGGGATTTCAATTTAGTCTGGTTTAAATTAAAATCAACAATTGTAAGCAAGTCGGTCCACTTCCTCTTTAGTTGGATCAGGTGCTGTGCTGGGTTAGAATTTTCTTTGTAGTGACTTGTTCTTTTATCCATTTTGAGGATTTTATCTATTTCTCAAATCTCTTGTTGACTCGTTAATGGATATTGGTATCTGGATAATAATATCTGCAATATGTTAAGATTCTATTTTAACTCCCAAACTTGTAGTATTGCACAGTTCTGTCTCACGGCCAAGCCGATGTCCCCCAAGGAAAAGAACAAACTACAAATTTGCTGCCAGTTTATAAAACGGAAACTGTATAGATTGCTCTATAACATTAAGACATCTTTTTTACATACTAAACACTATCCATTTAGAACTAACAAAGACAACTTTGCATGGAGCTTAAAACATTCCACACATACAGAAATAGTATTTGCATGCTATCATGTATATACAACTGGACAAAGCTCATACACCGTTAAGATTTGCAGACATCCTACATTGTGCATCAGCTGCACAAAGTCTTGTAGTGATTTATCACAAAAGCTTGTATTGATTTGTCACCCCTTTCCATGTTAGAGCTTTCCTCTTTGGAGGGAAGATTTGTCATTTGATATTACTTTAGACTTCATTCCTTGAACAGTAAGAAGTCATTCCAAGAAGTCGATAACTGATTCAACAAACACTTGCTTCAATTGGTATCTAGGATCTCCTTGTTCATGTTAGCTACTCTTTCCATTGAGTTTGTCCTGGAGGACCTGTTCTTTTTTGATATTCATGCCAAGAATCCATGTAAGCTGGTTGAACCAGGCATACATTACGCTGCCAGACTGATGTTATCCATTCTAAGTGATGACCTTGAGTTTCTTCTTTGTTCGCAGTGTATGTGCAGTGAATGTGCAAAAGTTCTCAGATACCAAACAAATCGATGCCCAATATGCAGGCAGCCAGTAGAGCGCTTACTGGAGATCAAGGTGAACAACCAACAGCAACAACAGCAAGAGCTGGAGGCACCATGAGGATATGAGTGCATGGTGATGCAAGGTGGAATCACTACAAAACGAAGAATTTGGTGCTCTAGGCAGAAGCATTAGGTTGATTTACGTTGACGTATGTATATTCTATTTGCCCATGCCTAGCCTGGGATTTGTTTTTTTTTTTTTTTTTAAAAAATCTAAGTGAGCGGGAAGGAGGAGGGATTGTGAGGGAAAAGGTGGAGTGAGGTTGCTTCTTTAAAGGGAGAACTCATCTTTACAACCAAAGTAAATTCCAAGAGGTACTTGTTTTGCTGTGCCTCGTTGAAGTTTGATGTTATTGTTGTTCGTCAGCATGTGATCTCTTCCATCAAACGTTTATTCAGGTCGATCTCATTCAGAACCTATGGGCAAAATTAGATACTAAGCTTTGACCAATTTGTTTCAACTGTTTGCTCTTTACGTGTGAAAAGTAGATTGTTAATTTTTCTCGCACATTATCTGTTTGAAATACATTTGGTGTTTTGATTATTCTTGGTAGCGTGCCCATTGATACACAACTCATACTGCACTAAGGGCCTGTTTGCAAGCTTTTGGTAGGGAGTGTCCCATCGCACAGCATTTCAGTCCCCCCTCTCTCCTTTACTCCTCGCCTACTCTGCTGAAGAGTCGTAAGTGTGTGGAAAGTGGTGCTCTCTCTCCTCACTTGCTGCCTACTTTCCATTTCTTCGCAACCCACAGTCTCTAGTTACCTTCTCCGCCTTCTCCTCCCGTGCTGTCGAGGTGAGCGTCTGTTTTCTACGCCAATGGTCAATTATTTTGGCAAGAACGTGTTCTTTGTAGGTTTGTTACGAATTTTTAGGGTAATTTTTTGTGGGATTTATTTTTGGCTCTGTTGACCGCCTATATATTTAGTAGATCTGCAAGGTCGATAGTGCTTTGGGGAATTTTGTAACACATTTTTGGGTGAATTTCTGAAGCGTTTGTCAAATTTTCTTTTACATTTGAGATAGATCTTCAAAGAAACTAGATCTATGGTGGTAAATCGGCATCAAACTTCTGCATAAGTTGGAAATATCGCAGATCGGTTGTATAAGCAACAGCTCTTGGGAGAAATTGAGCATACATCTGTAGATTTGCCAAAGTCTGAGTGAAAAGAAAATATTTAATGACCAATACTACAGTTTCAGATATGTGCTCAATGATACATTCTGCGTTTTGGGTATAACTTTTTTCTGGCTATGTTGCTTCAGTTTTCTATATTTTGAATATTAAAACCTTCAGTTGTGCCAAGCATTTGGTTGACTATAATTATCTGCACAAATTTTGTGACTATATTGAATGAAATGTTGTGCAAAATTTTCTTGCTACGAAGGACAAGGCGTCTGCAAAATTTGAAAATGTTGTGTAAAGGACACTTGCTTATAAATTTCTTGCTGCAAAATTTGTGACTATTTAAGAACAATTCGGTTGGCTAAAACATTCGGTTGGCTAACCATTCGGTTGTGAAACTATTATGTTTGCTGGGGTTGGTAACCATACCATTCTTCATTTGGGGGACGGAGGGACAACATTAGGTATCCAAACGCATTTGGGAATATGAAATACATGAAAGTGCATTACATTACATCTTTTTGAAAGTACCACTTTCACACTTTTGCATTTATACCATTATCCACACAGGCCCTAAAAGAGACGAAAAGAGTAAGATTACAATGATTTGCATATCAACCAGCAGAGGGGCATAATGATAATAGCTCAAATATTGGTAGTGGTTCATGCAAGTTGTAACACTGACAATATCCACTTGCAAAATTTGTGTATTCATTACTACTGACAAGAGCACACTGTTCAGATATGAGACATAATTGAAGTATTTGTTTGAGTAGATGGCAGTTCTTAGCAAGAAAAAAAATATCTATTCTACTATATAAAACTAAAAATTAGGTTTCACCGTAAAATTTTCTTCAAAAATATCATTATATATCTATACTAATTAAAATTGTTAATTAATTTTAATAAGGATAACTTAATAATTACGAAAATTGTTCTTTCAGAAATTTTGCTATAGCGAAATTATTTTTAATGAAATTAGACTCAACGAAAACATTTTGAATAAATTAGAAGTGGAGATATGTTCCGTCATCTGGGATGACGGAAAAATGGTAGACACGAATTCCGCCAACCGAGTTGGCGGAAGATAGGTTTTTGGTTTTGGTTTTATGTGGTTTGTTTTGGTTTTATGTGGTTTGGATTTTACATGGATTACTTGTTAGAAATTTTATTGTGCCCTGTCGATTCATGAGATGAAGAACATAAATTAAATTGCGGAAGCGTACCTGAATCCATTGCTAGACTTGATGGATCTTGAAGCGAACGTCTCTTTATTGGGTTCGATCTTCCAACTTGCTACGACCCTTAATGACAAAGAAGAATTCGAATCCTTTGTCCCTCTCTTTCTGTTGATGGGGATGCAGAAGAGAAAAAGAGAAAACCTCTCTTTTGGTGGCCGTATAAGTTGGGGACCATAACCCTAATGAATACATATATTTATATGTTTTGACATTTCTAATTTGGTCCCTCATCAAATTAGAATTACTTCCGGCATCTACACATTAATTCCATGACAATTATACCCTTACGCCAATTTTCAAATAGACCACTTTAATTTGGCTTAATTATTTAGATAGCCTAAACACAATTAATTTTACATGTGTGGCCCCTTAATTATTGAATAATTTCAACAATCTTCCACTGGGCCACATATGTAACCTTATAATTGTGTTAACCTTAGTGAGCTCATAAATTGCTATCTTAATCCTTAGGGTATATCCGGACAATCTCGTCCATTAACCATATCAACATAGGATCAAAGCGGCCTTCGTCATATATAGCGTAACTAAACCATCAATGATCACATATACCAATATAGCTAAACGACATAGATCAATCATTGATGCGTAGCATAAAAATTACACGCAATGTGATCAATACATGTCTATTTCCAACTGGTCCTCCTTAACTTTAATGAGATCAATACTTTAACATAATGAAAACAGAATGAACTGAATTTTCATATATCTGATCAGATAAATATCCAAAATACTTTAATACATAAATGTGTCCAAAACCAAATAGCACCCAAATACATAAAATACAAACTCCCACTATATTGTCATATACTTGATTGAGATAACACTCATATGAGCAGTATGCTTATGAAAGACCCTGGGTGATAATGCTTTTGTGAGTGGATCCGCTAAAATGAAGTTTGTCATAATGTGCTATATGGATACTTTAACCATTCTGAATTCTTTTCTTCACAACTAGAAACTTTATGTCAATATCCTTGACTTATACAAGTTTCTGTTGTTTTTGGAATACATTACTGCTGATTTATTGTCACACCATAATTTAAGTGGTCTTTCAACACCGTACTGTAGGCGCAGCCTTGTGACAAAATTTCATGTAATCCTCCAAAGTTTTGGAGGATTTTTTTTCTTTCTATTTTCTCTGTTTTTATCATTATTTAAAATTTGCTCAAAAGATTTTTTGTATATTTTATAAATATAATCCTAGTCATGCTTAAATTTCGTTATGCACACCGGCTAGACAATGTGGCATGGCTAAAGCCATCAAGTGCCTTGACTAGTATATTAGCTGTAGAGGATGATAGAATTATTTTATTTGACTATTTAGTTCTTTAAATTTATTTGATCATACAATGGTTATCGTTTCCATGTTTAATATTTATTTATTCATTTATTTAACTATATTTTTTTAAAGGATTAAAAATTTATTTATTCGTTAGTAAAAAAATAAAAATAAAAATTTACCCTCCCCAAGTTATTAAAACCCTACCATTTGGTTGTATTACTGTTAGTAATATTGTTATTATTTTTGTGTTGGTTCCTTGATAATCCATTCAATAAATAATTATTTTATATATATATATATATATATATATATATATATATATATATATATATATATATATATGTCTAGAATACCTGAGCAAAATACTCCCTACCCTGAGAAAGTAGGGACACAAAATTTTGGCATTGAAAATACTTATTATAAATTCTAATATTTATTGCTATTTATTGATATTTAAATTACTTATACTAATATATATATGGGAAGATTTATGAAATGCCCAAAAACTAAAAAAGTTTTATGTAAAACCCACCGCTAAAAAAACTTTCATCGCGTGCCCAGAATTAGAGAAACTTATCCAAAGCGGGTTCCAAATGACCCTTTTGCCCTTCCTTTTAATTTATTGGAAACACCCACAAAACTGCTCTTAAAAAAACGTTTCAATACTCCATCTTCTTCCATACGCTGCTCACTTTCGAATCTAGGTTTTCTCCTCAAAAATCTTCAAAAACTCGTCGAAAAATTTCGGAAAGACCGGGACGAACGACAAAAGTGCTAAAACGGAGGTCCAAACATCATTTTTTTGCGAATCTAAAATTTCGGAAGGCCGTCTAACGATTAAATTGTTACTTTCAGTCTCCTCGACGATACGCTCATTTTGTGACAAACGGGACCTCGTTTCGACCTCCCAGTCAAAAGTTATGGCCCTCCAAAGTTTCAGCTAACCATAAAATGCAGGAGAATGGCATTCTCCGTCTTAATTTACACGGAGAATGACCATTCTCCGTCTTAATTAGGACGGAGAATGACATTCTCCGTCTTAATTTACACGGAGAATGGTCATTCCAGTGTTAAAACGCAGGAGAATGACCATTCTCCGTGTTAGAAACACGGAGAATGCCATTCTCCGTGTTAAATGAAACGGAGAATGCCATTCTCCGTGTTAAATAAAACAGAGAATGGCATTCTCCGTCCTAATTAAGACGGAGAATGGCCATTCTCCGTGCTAAATTAAACGGAGAATGACCATTCTCCGTCTTAATTAGGACGGAGAATGCCATTCTCCGTGTAATTTATCACGGAGAATGGTCATTCTAGTGTTAAAACGCAGGAGAATGACCATTCTCCGTGTTAGAAACACGGAGAATGCCATTCTCCGTGTTAATTAGGACGGAGAATGCCATTCTCCGTCTTAAATAAAACGGAGAATGCCATTCTCCGTCCTAATTAAGACGGAGAATGACATTCTCGGTCCTAATTAAGACGGAAACGGAGAATGTCATTCTCCGTGTTAATTAGGACGGAGAATGGCATTCTCCGTCTTAAATAAAACGGAGAATGGCATTCTCCGTCCTAATTAAGACGGAGAATGCCATTCTCCGTCCTAATTAAGACGGAGAATGGTCATTTCCAGTGTTAAAACGTGTAATTTAGTTTTTTCAGGAATAAAGAGTTTCGTTCTTCTTTCAAAGCGATGATAATTCTTATGGAAAAGAAGAAAAAAGATCTTCTCTCTACAATTGAAGATCTGAGTTCAAATGTCTCCACGATGAAGATGATGATGATGGTGATGATGATGACGAGCGATGATCTGAGTTCGACTGAAGAAAAACACACCGAACTACGAACGATCTTTGCGATCTCTGCTGAATATGAGAGCAATGGAATTCAGATTTTCCGTGAAGAAGAAGAAGACGAAAATCGCAATCCAGATCTGAGTTTTTTGAATTCAAATACATATAGATGACCAATTCGCGCGGAGGGATAGTTTCGGTATTATAAAAATAACAGTTTCTAGCGGGTGGCATCTAAAAGGGAATCTTGGAATATTTAACGTGAAAATACTTAATTCTGGGTATTTCATAAATTTTTATCCAGCGGGTGGGCATTTCATAAAAGCCCACCCCGAAATTGGGTTTCTCAGCAATTTCCAGTATATATAAATAAGGCTTGGAAAAAAAAACACTCTCATTGAGTTTCTCGCGAGAAATTCAATTGAATTTCTCACGAGAACTCAAACCCAAAAGAACCCGCAAGCAAGGGGGCTCTGTACAGAGTTGAGCATTCTCCCCCAAATCCGACGGGAATGCTGAGAATTTTTTAAACCAAATCACCCCCAAGTAGATCCCCTCAAATCTCCATTTAAACATCTGCATATCTAGATAGAATTTGACTTCAAACTGAAGAATCAGATTTGAAATTTGATTTAAAATCCTCATGAACCAATATAGAACCCTTCGAACTTCTTCGCCTCTCCGCTCCTACACACCAAGTTGCAGTCGAAATTTTTAACTGAGAATTGGTCGCCTACATCCTGCACCTCACCTCGAACGCCTGCACGGCGGTGGCACCCGCCGCATGGCCAGGGAGACCCCCAAACCCGACGGGAAGACAGGGGTACTCGATTTCCAGGGATTCCCGACCCACTACCCAGGTACCAACTTCCCGATCACATAACTCTCTATTTTCTCGATCGTTTTCGAAATCGTAAAATTTTATGGAAAGCCTAGATAACGCTGTCCAGCCATGTTCAAGTAGAACTAATCCTAATGGATTGGATCGACCAGAAACACGACACAAAGTCGGGCTAAAACCTGCCGAAAACAGAGCATTAAAGTTGTCCAACCACCCTACTTGGAAGGCAGATTCTGATCTAGTCTTTAAGAATTTTTCCAAACTAATTGAATGCAGTTAAACACAACCTATAGGCCTGCAAATTCCTTTTTGTAGATTCTAATTTCATTAATTGAGTGCCAAGTTATTGGACTTCAAAATTTAAGGAAAAACTGGTTTTCGAACTTTAAAACTTCAATAATTTTTCCGATACGGCCTGCGCCCCGACAAACCGAGCGACATGGTTGTGTGCTATATGCATCAAAAGGCGCGTATGGACGTTGCCGACATGTGGGAACTGACGGAACTCAATTTCGTCGTGTATGCGCGACGAAATCAGTCCGTATCCGTCAAGGTACTCCCGTATCGCCAATTTGCAAACTTGACCCTAACTTCGTGTACAGTCGTTAGATCGAGACGAAACTTGCGCCAACAGGTCCGAATCAAAATTCTGGTCCTGTGTACCAAGTTTGGATCGATTCTGAGAAGGTCGAATCGGAACCCTTTTTTGGCGGGCCCGCGACCCACTCAAACGGGCGATTTTGTACGCGGCTCCTCGGAATCCAAAACTGGACATACCGTTGAGTTCCTCTCCTCAAACCGAATCCGTAGACATATAGTTTAACGACTTTAGAGACCGTAGACATTGGCACGCATTTCGGTGCAAGACGGGTCCAACGACGGACATCGTTTTGACCCAAAATTACGATTTTGCCCCTGTTCCAGAATTTGACTTTTGGGCAGGCGTTCCCTAGGCATATCTTTTATTCCAAACTCGTTCGTGATGTTTGTTTCAGCATCCGGAGCTTCTTGTGGATTTTGACTTTCGTGTTGACGATTCTGATTGTTGGATTTTGCTGCTTCTCGCACCACCCTCAGGCAAGATACCTTACTTTATTTACTGTTTATAATTAGATGCACCTTTATTTATTTACTGCATATTTATTATCTATTTTTAGTTGGATCCATGATTTGTTTTTCATAGTTTCTTGTTTACTTTCAGTATTTCTCTTTCTTGTCTTTTAAAATGCATGTGGACCTAGTCTTAGTGGACTACCTTTTGTTAGTGAACCATGGGAGGGTGAAGACAGTTTAATGTATGGGCTACCCAAAACCAAAGGCCGTAGTAACTGCGTACTACGGTAGTCGAGTCGCGAGGGTCACTAGCCTCGAGCTATGTGGACTGATGGGTCACGTGGGCCGCTAGCCTCGAGTTATGCCGGCTGATAGTATTGGTACTTGACGTGTGCGTGTTGTGAGTTATTACCTTGTCCTAGGGGAGTCTGCCTTCACATGCCCATACATCGATATGTTTTCTAAATTGCCTACTAGAAAGGATAGGAGACCTTAGCAAATTTCATGTTCCAGTCATGACATGGGAAAAATGTCACATCGCGGAATAGTAAGTTATCCCTTGTCCTTGTTTGGTTGTAGGGGTAGCCTACTGTTTCGATGATGGGATATTGAGCCGTGTTATGGTTTGGACACTTTTACTTTATCTTTATTTTATGGTGCATTATATTCAGTTCATATGGCATGTTCTTTATGTATCTTGTTACGTCCCTCTGAGGACCTGGTTATCTCTCCAGGTGTGTGTGCTTCCGTGATATTGCAGGTATTCTAGTCGAAGCCGTGATCTTCTCTATCCATTCGAAGATGATTGTACTTGGCTAGTCTTGTTATATCATCTATTTCTTCTTGTACCTTTTCTTTGAGATAGTTGGTAGTGGACCTTGTCTCCACCCAACGTATTGTGCAAAGACTTATTACAGTTGATTATATGATATCTTTTAAATTTTCAGTTGTGGATGAGATTAGGTTACTCTTGGTTTACTGCATTTTACAGCTTATGTGTTCATACGAAGTTTCCATATATTGGAGTATACTTCGTGTGTATGCAGCTGGCATGGATACGTACCTAGTCCTAAGTATTTTGGGACTTGAGCGTTACATGTTTTTGTGGTGGCCCATGCAGGTCAGAAAATATTGTTGGGTTACATGACTGTGCCGAACAAGCATGCATATAGGAATAGGAATAGTATCTCATCCGTGGTTACTGCCTCCTTTGACCTCCAAACTTTTCGAACACTCTTTGATTGCCTGTATTGCCTCATATCTGACCCTCCATACTATCAGTATAATCCATGCTTGGTAGAGTTTAGGACGATGACTCGTACTAGGTAGACATGTTCCATCATCCCCACATTACTAGTCTAATTTTTATAAGTTGGGTAGAATGCCTCAATACATAACACTTTCCCGACCATCATCATTGCCTCAGACCGGAAGACAGTAGGACGAATGTATAGGCACGAACCCCGAACAAAACTTCAAATTCTTAAAGGACTGCAAATTCTATATTTACTTTCATCATTATCTCACGAACTTATGTTCTATCACCTTGACCAATGCTGCTATCATAGCCTAGATTTGCAAGCTTATTCATTTTCGAGCTTGTTCATGACATATATGTTATTGGAGGTACCCCACTAACATATTGTCTATCAGAACCGGTGCATGATGGTCTGATCAACCTAGTGTACTTGGTTCGCTCTTTATAATTTTTATATAGAATGAGATATAATCAACTAGCTCCCCAATATCTCATCTGCAACTATGTTGACAATTCTTTTTCAACTGCTTGACCTATAACTTGTTCGAATCTATTCTAACATTATTCTATTTTCGTGCCAGAAGAATGAACCTTCGAAGCGGACACGTTCCTACCTCGACGACCGCGTCTGGTGACGCAGCCACTCAGGAGAGAGAGATCCTACCAATGACCCCGGTGACCCCTATCAGCCAGGACAGCCGCATACTACCATAACCCCATCAATGGTACAACCGGAAACCCAAGTGCCACCAGTCATCCAGACCGGACAGACTATCGAGGCACCAACCGAAGAGAATGTACCTCCCCATCCACCACCATTCATTCAGCAGTACCCACCTCAGTGCGGACCACAGATGCCTCCACCACCAGAGGATGGAAACCCTACTACACAATTCATGTATGCCATGATACATACTCAGTGGAAACAAGCTGAATTGATGAGACAGAGCATGACGGAAGCACTAATTAGGCCCCCACCTCCACCTCCGATACCGGTACCAGCACCAGCTCTACATCCATATGAAGGCTCTATCAATGACTTTATGGATATGAATCCCAAGCCCTTCAGAGGTACCGAGGAACCCCTAGAGGTCACTGCATGGCTTATCAGCACGGAGAAGCTACTGAGGGCGTCCCAGTTGCCAACAAATGATTGGATGACAGCAGTAGACTTGCTCTTAGAAGACAATGCCCATCATTGGTGGGAAGCCGAAGAAAGACGCTTGGGAGCCAATCAGACTTGGGAAGAGTTCTACAAACTCTTCAATGAGAGGTTCTTTCCTATCCATGTACGCGATGTCCTCTATGATCAGTTCCTACACCTCAAGCAAGGAAACATGACCGTAGATGAGTACGATGCAGAATTCAGTCGATTGAGCAGATTCGGTGAGACACTGATTCCTACTGAGCAGGAAAGGGCCAAGAGATTTCACCAAGGGTTGAAACCAGAGCTCAAGAAACATACTACGGTACATTCTAGAGTTTCACATACTGCAGTGTTAGAAGAAGCTAGAAGCCAGGAACTCCTTGACAAGGAAGTACAACAGGCTCAGAGATGCCATATTCCAACAACTAGGCCAAGTAACCTTATCCAAGGTGGACCAATCAGACGTTCTATGACGCAACAACCACCAAGAGCATCATCCTATCCAATTGATGAGCTCCTTACATGTCGCTTCTGTCATAGAAAAGGTCATGTCATGAAGGATTGTCGTCGCAGATTAGGACAATGCATGATTTGTGGCTCCAATCATCACAAGGCCCGAGACTGTACAGAACAACTAAAGGCAGCACAACAGCGAATGCGAGGACACGTAGCACCAGGACGAATAGCAGAGCCCAGTCAACCATCACATGGAGGTCATCCTAGAAGATCACACTTAGCTGACCAATCTATACAAGTTAGGCAGGATGGACAGGAGACATATGGACTAGAGCATGGGCAACATTTAGCATGGCTACGATAGACACCCATCCTGAGGTTGGAGATTTAGCAGGTATTATCCTAGTTACACCATTTATTTGTTTTAGACATGGCTTAGCATTAGAACAACACATTCATTAGCTTGGTCAACACGCATAGCATAATACTTGTCATAGTATAAATTACTAGTTACCAGCGATAAGACATATGCAGTACCTTCGACACCATTAGAAATCTATTGACTATAGTCTAGCATCTTATCACAGAGATTATGACTTAGTAGTTAGAGATTCTTGCATGATGTACCTTATAATTTGTTACCCCATCAGTAATTATCTTGTGCTATAGAAGAGTGAATCATCCAACACCCTCGGTACGTGTGTCATCCCGGTATCCCTCACCAACGAGGAAGCATAAAAGATGACATGGAGAATCATTTCATTATTGTCCGAAATTTGAAGAACAATCTTTGACTTGGCACGGTTCCTCCAACCGAGCAAATAACCCAGTAGTTCGCAACATCCACTACTATCCGCAATACTATGGATACTCCCACCATGACTTTGAAATTTGGAACACAACATTAGTCTTTTTCTTCCAACAAGTTCCATATACGAGACCTACACGATCCCACCTTCATCTAGGTATATTATGTGCCATACAAACACGCCGCCTTGTACTCTATTTTTATGATGCGACTTTCGGGTCAATAAGGGCCAACTATACCCCTTACCGTAATACCGATGAACTTTTCGATTTCAATTGGAGACCCAATTTCGACTCAAACCTTTCGACCCAATATATGGTTATGATCTACTCGAAGCCAATATGCACATACCACTAAGATACCACGCAATTGAGACCCCATGTGATACTTATACACAAAAATCACGGAAGACACATTTTTAAGACTTACAGATCCTATTTAACCAACCCGCACATGTTAGTCAGTATACATTGAAGGTTCGAACATTTACCTATTCCAATTCTATAGCAAGATTCCTGCGCTATTAAAGACCCTCACCTCTTTGCCCATGAATTATTCTTCCCCTAAAGTTCTTCAACCCCATCTCTAGTTACCCGTGTTATGCGAAGACTCCAATCCCACTGTACCAACACGTTCTAGTTATAGTCAAATAAAAAGGTTTCTACCAGTTTGTTGGAAGCATGACCCATAGGGAGGCAATGTTAAGTTGTAATAATTTTCTTTTAGTAATTTATTGAACAAGAACGTCGTGGCAATATCCAGGCATCCTTTAGGATCCTTAATGGTGGACATGAGTGCTAATATTCTCATTTTTCCTTGGAGTTGAATTTCTAGGAGTCTTGTAAACGACGATTTTTACAAGTAGCCAAATCCTATAAGTTGGGTAGAGCCTCGGATAAAGGATACTCAACCTTGTAGAATATGATGACAATTTGGATCCCGTTATAACCACCCTGCCAGCCTTTCAAAAACCGAGGCACATTGACGTGCCACCCTTCTCTCGTATATATACCATTTCTACTTTTGATATTAAGACTATTTTTAATTTCGAGGACGAAATTTTTATAAGTTGGGTAGGATGTAATCCCCCAAAGTTTTGGAGGATTTTTTTTCTTTCTATTTTCTCTGTTTTTATTATTATTTAAAATTTGCTCAAACGATTTTTTGTATATTTTATAAATATAATCCTAGCCATGCTTAAATTTCGTTATGCACACCGGCTAGACAATGTGGCATGGCTAAAGCCGTCAAGTGCCTTGACTAGTATATTAGCTGTAGAGGTTGATAGAATTATTTTATTTGACTATTTAGTTCTTTAAATTTATTTGATCATACAATGGTTATCGTTTCCATATTTAATATTTATTTATTCATTTATTTAACTATATTTTTTTAAAGGATTAAAAATTTATTTATTCGTTAGAAAAAAATAAAAATAAATATTTACCCTCCCCAAGTTATTAAAACCCTACCATTTGGTTGTATTACTGTTAGTAATATTGTTATTATTTTTGTGTTGGTTCCTTGATAATCCATTCAATAAATAATTATTTTCTATATATATATATATATATATATATATATATATATATATATATATATATATATATATGTCTAGAATACCTGAGCAAAATACTCCCTACCCTGAGAAAGTAGGGACACAAAATTTTGGCATTGAAAATACTTATTATAAATTCTGATATTTATTGCTATTTATTGATATTTAAATTACTTATACTAATATATATAAATAAGGCTTGGAAAAAAAAACACTCTCATTGAGTTTCTCGCGAGAAATTTAATTGAATTTCTCACGAGAACTCAAACCCAAAAGAACCCGCAAGCAAGGGGGGCTCTGTACAGAGTTGAGCATTCTCCCCCAAACCCGACGGGAATGCTGAGAATTTTTTAAACCAAATCACCCCCAAGTAGATCCCCTCAAATCTCTATTTAAACATCTGCATATCTAGATAGAATTCGACTTCAAACTGAAGTATCAGATTTGAAATTTGATTTAAAATCCTCATGAACCAATATAGAACCCTTCGAACTTCTTCGCCTCTCCGCTCCTACACACCAAGTTGCAGTCGAAATTTTTAACTGAGAATTGGTCACCTACATCCTGCGCCTCACCTCGGACGCCTGCACGGCGGTGGCACCCGCCGCACGGCCAGGGAGACCCCCAAACCCGACGGAAAGACAGGGGTACTCGATTTCCAGGGATTCCCGACCCACTACCCAGGTACCAACTTCCCGATCACATAACTCTCTATTTTCTCGATCGTTTTCGAAATCGTAAAATTTTATGGAAAGCCTAGATAACCCTGTCCAGCCCTGTTCTAGTAGAACTAATCCTAATGGATTGGATCGACCAGAAACACGACTCAAAGTCGGGCTAAAACCTGCCGAAAACAGAGCATTAAAGCTGTCCAACCACCCTACTTGGAAGGCAGATTCTGATCTAGTCTTTAAGAATTTTTCCAAACTAATTGAATGCAGTTAAATACAACCTATAGGCCTGCAAATTCTTTTTTGTAGATTCTAATTTCATTAATTGAGTGCCAAGTTATTGGACTTCAAAATTTAAGGAAAAACTGGTTTTCGAACTTTAAAACTTCAATAATTTTTCTGATACGGCCTGCGCCCCGACAAATCGGGCGATGTGGTCACGCGTATACGCATCGAAAGGCGCGTATGGACGTTGCCGACATATGGGAACTGACGGAACTCAATTTCGTCGTGTATGCGCGACGAAATCAGTCCGTATCCGTCAAGGTACCCCCGTATCGCCAATTTGTAAACTTGATCCTAACTTCGTGTACAGTCGTCAGATCGAGACAAAATTTGCGCCAACAGATCCGAATCGAAATTTTGGTCCTGTGTGCCAAGTTTGGATCGATTCTGAGAAGGTCGAATCGGAACCCCTTTTTGGCGGGCTCGCGACCCACTCAAACGGGCGATTTTGTACGCGGCTCCTCGGAATCCAAAACTGGACATACTGTTGAGTTTCTCTCCTCAAACCGAATCCGTAGACATGTAGTTTGACGACTTTAGAGATCGTAGATATTGGCACGCGTTTCGGTGTAAGACGGGTCCAACGGCGGACATCGTTTTGACCCGAAATTACGATTTTGCCCCTGTTCCAGAATTTGACTTTTGGACAGGCGTTTTCTAGGCATACCTTTTATTCCAAACTCATTCGTGATGTTTGTTTCAGCATCCGGAGCTTCTTGTGGATTTTGACTTTCGTGTTGACGATTCTGATTGTTGGATTTTGCTGCTTCTCGTACCACCCTCAGGCAAGATACCTTGCTTTATTTACTGTTTATAATTAGATGCACCTTTATTTATTTACTGCATATTTATTATCTATTTTTAGTTGGATCCATGATTTGTTTTTCATAGTTTCTTGTTTACTTTCAGTATTTCTCTTTCGTGTCTTTTAAAATGCATGTGGACCTAGTCTTAGTGGACTACCTTTTGTTAGTGAACCATGGGAGGGTGAAGACAGTTTGATGTATGGGCTACCCAAAACCAAAGGCCGTAGTAACTGCGTACTACGGTAGTCGGGTCGTTCACTAGCCTCGAGCTATGTGGACTGATGGGTCACGTGGGCCGCTAGCCTCGAGTTATGCCGGCTGATAGTATTGGTACTTGACGTGTGCGTGTTGTGAGTTATTACCTTGTCCTGGGGGAGTCTGCCTTCACATGCCCATACATCGATATGTTTTCTAAATTGTCTACTAGAAAGGATAGGAGACCTTAGCAAATTTCATGTTCCAGTCATGACATAGGAAAAATGTCACATCGCGGAATAGTAAGTTATCCCTTATCCTTGTTTGGTTGTAGGGATAGCCTACTGTTTCGATGATGGGATATTGAGCCGTGTTATGGTTTGGACACTTTTACTTTATCTTTATTTTATGGTACATTATATTCAGTTCATATGGCATGTTCTTTATGTATCTTGTTACGTCCCTCTGAGGACCTGGTTATCTCTCCAGGTGTGTGTGCTTCCGTGATATTGTAGGTATTCTAGTCGAAGCCGTGATCTTCTCCATCCCTTTAAAGATGATTGCACTTGGCTAGTCTTGTTATATCATCTATTTCTTCTTGTACCTTTTCTTTGAGATAGTTGGTAGTGGACCTTGTCTCCACCCAACATATTGTGCAAAGACTTATTACAGTTGATTATATGATATCTTTTAAATTTTCAGTTGTGGATGAGATTAGGTTACTCTTGGTTTACTGCATTTTACAGCTTATGTGTTTATACGAAGTTTCCATATATTGGAGTATACTTCGTGTGTATGCAGCTGGCATGGATACGTACCTAGTCCTAAGTATTTTGGGACTGGGGCGTTACATTTCACAACCATATTCTCTGAATAGATGCCCCATAACATGTTATAAACCTTGCTGCTATGGTGGAAGAAATTATGAGTGCATGTTTGACACTCATCCAAAATATATCTCCATTAGTCAGCATAACCTGATGTGGATCTCCTACTATGTTGGCATCCAGCAAAATCGAAGTCGAAATACCTTATGATCTCCAGAATTATCCGATCTCCTACAAAGAGCATATAATTTCTTGTTCTCTATTAATTACTTAAGTAGTTTGGCTGCTACCCAATAATTCATCCATATTTGCTTAAATATCTGCCTAACATCCTAATATGTACGCAATATCCTGACGCGTACATACTTGAGCATACATTAGACTCCCTACAACTAATCATGAAGGAAAATTTTATTGTATTTTCTTAATTTCAAGGCTATTCTTAGGGCACTGATTGAGACTGAACTTGTCTCCTTTAGCGACTAGGGCGTTACCTGGTTTGCATTCCTGCATGCCAAATCTTTTAAGCACTTTATCGATATAGCTCTTTTATGATAATCCAAGAATACCTCGAGAACGATCTCGGTGTATTTGAATTCCTAATACAAAAGAGGCGTCACCAAGATCTTTCATCTCAAAGTTATTTGATAGAAATTTCTTAGTGTCATGCAATATACCTATATCATTTGTGGCAAGCAGTATGTCATCAACATACAAAACCAAAAAAATAATTTTACTCCCACTGAATTTGTGATACACACAATCTTCAACAACGTTAACCTCAAAACCAAACGAGGTAACAACTTGGTGAAATTTATAGTACCACTGACGAGAAGCTTGCTTGAGTCCATAAATGAATTTTGTCAATTTGCAAACCATATTATTTGGATCTTTCGACACAAAGTTTTCTGGCTGCACCATATAAATAGTTTTGTCAATGTTACCATTGAGAAACGCCGTTTTGACATCCATTTGATGTAACTCAAGATCAAAATGTGCAACATATGCTATAATTATTTTAAAGAAATTTTTTAAAGATACCGAAGAGAAAAACTCTAAAATCAATCCCAAAATTTTGAGTAAAGTCACTAGTTACAAGACATACTTTATACTTCTCCACATGACCCTTCGAATCCTTCTTGGTTATAAATGTCCATTTGCAACCAATGAATTTCATACCTTTTGGTAATGGGACAAGTTTTTAAACTTTATTGTCTTGCATGAACTTATACTCCTTATTTATTGTATCAATCCACTTTGAGAACTGGAACTTTCCATGGCCTGACGGAAGTTGATTAGATCATCTTCCAATATCCACAGTCTTTCTCACGTTCCTAGAGAAATATGACAATATTATCCGAAATTATATTTCTTCTTTCTCTGGTGGAACATCTTAATATTACTGGTTCTTGAGGTTGTTGAGTTTGTTCCTTAGGAATAATTACCTTATCTTGAATGGGGTGCCGCTATATTGTCGTTGTTAAGGTATCTCAAAAATGACTTATATAAGTAATTCGACATTGTCTTATTGAGACTCCGAATTCACTTCTTGATCATGACAGGTATAGAATCCTGTACATCGTCAAAAGTGATAGTAGAAATCGTAATTGATTCTTTCTCAAAGACAATGATCCAGACTTTATTTCTCCCCCAAACTCAACATCCTCAAAAAATATTACACTTCTCGTCTTAAAAAAAAATTCTTAGTGTGGGATTGTATAATTATCAACCCCTTGATCTGTAGCATAACCAATAAAGTAGCTGCTTATAATTTAACTTTGGTATGTCTTCCCATTACACATTCAATATAAACATTAAAGTCTATAAAGTCAATGGAATTCAAATCTCATCAGACACAAATCGTTCAACTCTATTTCTAGAGAAGTGACCAATGTTGACACAAAATCACAATCAACCAAATATTGATATAATTGACTAAATGATACTTGTGATAATTCAATACGACACATGAAGACTACATCCAGTACAAGTCAGACGACAGCTCGGATTTACAATACAAGTTATTTTGAGTCTATATTTTACAATTTTATTGAGTCTAGACTTATGTAAACTGAGCTGTGCTGAGCATCTGAGACTTAACCTATACCCATACCCAAAATCCAAAAGCTCCACACAAACCAAAAATAAGCCCATTGGACCATTGACCCATTCTGTGCTCTGGAGACAAAGTTCGGGCCGAACTCTGCCTCCACATAGAGTTCGGGCCGAACTCTGTCTCCTAAAAATTAGCACCCTAATTTTTAGGGTTGGCTGGTTGTAGGTTGTCCAACAGCCAAATTTTTGAATGATCCAACCAGAATTCTGGCCGAATTCTGCCTACCTGATATCCTATAAATAGGCCATGAATTCTCTCATTTTCAATCATCCAATCTTCTCTTCTCTTCTCTCTAAAGCTCAATACAAGCCATACCCTTCTTCATCTACTAGCCACAAGCTCCCTAAGCCTCAAGTGCTCAACATTTATCAGTTAGGAGTTTGTGCAAGAGTTCAAGAAGTCACTTGAAAAATTCCAAGTATCGCCACTGCGATCTTTGTAAGAAGTTGACGTGCTCTTCTGAAGAAAAGGCACGGGGTGTAACTACTATTTCACAAATAGTGGATTTAATCCTGAGCTAGAGTTCTCAAGCCTGGACTAGTCCTCCACGAGGGAAACCAGGTTAAAATCGGCTGTGTTTGCGTATGCTTTCTTGCTCCTTATTTATTTTCGCATTTACTCTGATTATTTTCACTTGTGAAAGAGTTTAATTTTTAATTGGCTATTATTGCTATAAACTCTATTCACCCCCCTCTAGAGTTGCATCTGTTCTTCAATTGGTATCAGAGCTCTGTTCTCTCAACAAGGACTAACATCCTAGAGCTGATCCATGGCAACCACACAATCCTTGATTTCTAATCACGGTGAAGGGCAGTCCACTCATAGGCCTCCCCTATTTGATGGAACTAACTACACCTATTGAAAAACTAGGATGAACTTTTATCTCAAGTCGCTAGACTTCGACCTGTGGACCATCGTCACCGATGGTTACAAAAAGCCCGCCAGGATAGTTGTCAATGGTGATCTCGTTGAGAAACCACATGACAAATATTCTAACGAGGAGAAGAAACAGGCAAGTCTCGACGCGAGAGCTATTAATGCTTTATTCTGTGCTATAGACAAGAATGAGTTCAACAGGGTCTCAACATGCACTACCTCTCACGAAGTATGGAGACTTCTAGAAGTGACGCGTGAAGGAACCACCCAAGTCAAGGAATCGAAGATAAGCCGTCTCACTCAAGAATATGAGGCTTTCAAGATGAAGCCAAATGAGACGATCACGCAAATGTTCACAAGATTTCTCGACATCATCAATCCCCTATCTTTGCTCGGCAAACAATATACAAATCACGAGAAGATTCGCAAGCTACTCAGGGGGCTACCAAAGATTTGGAACCCTAAGGTGACAGCCATCATAGAAGGAAATGATCTCACAACCATGTCCATGGAGACTTTGATGGGAAAGCTGATGACTCATGAGCTTGACCTCAAAGACTTCGAAGAGCCTGCTCCTAAGTCTAAGGAGATCGCCCTCAAAGCTCACCGACGAAGGGCTGACCTCGAAGAGACGGATGACGACAACTCGGAAAGTGATGATCAAGCTCTCCTTGTCCGCAACTTCAAGAAATTCCTTCGCTTCAACCGAAGAAAGAAGGAACCACAAGAAGATGACGAAGAAGAGCCAACCTGCTACGGTTACAAGAAGACTGGGCATGTCCGAAAAGACTGTCCATTCTTAAAGAAGAGCAATCTGTCACGCCCCGCTCCCGAATAATCGGATACGAGTCGGACACGCCCAGCCTTCGTCGTTGGACACGACGAAGTAAGCTGTACAATACTAAGGAAAACTCACAGTCACAATGTAATGTAAACCAACACAGCATTTTATAACGTTCCCAGAAATCACCAATATCCATCAAGTGTTTTAAAATACAAACTCAGCCGGATACAAATCCGGTCAAATGAAATAATATACAATAATGAATCTCTAAGATACAATCTCCAGAAAATAAATGAAATAAAAAGCTGCAATATCCAAGCAATCACCAGCTCCATGTAATCTCCCATTCACCTGCAACGATCCTATCAGGAAAAGAGCAAAGTACAACCCTGACTAGACAATATACAATATAATCTGTGATCCAGAGTACAAGGTGAAACCAGAATACCAGAATACTAGAACATGAAAGTGAAACTGCGGTACCAGAAATGAAATGTAAAACTGCAGGTAAAGGATGACAATCAATATGCTAGACAATAAACACGGCTATCAATGTACAAGGCAATGAATCACGACAATCAATATGCAATTGTGACAATTTTGAAATATTAAAACTAATGTGTGACCGGCTTAGGAGCAATCAATCAATCAATGATGCAATGAGTCAATGAGTCAATTCTACAAGGTCCGGCTTCATCGTAAGTGAAGTGTACGATTAGGCTATCCACAATACCTATATTGGGTATGGTCACACAAAAGCTAATATTTCCCCAATCTCCGTAATAAACAATGACGCACAAGCAATGAATCAATTACACAAGACAATCGTGTGTAATTCGTGTCTGATATGAGAACATGGCACATGAAGGTAAGACAGAAAACAAGGTACAAGTCAAGTCAGTGTACTTGCCTCGGTTTGGTTGCACGAGAATAGTACTGTATGGTTGCAATGATCACCTGTTATATTTTGTACAAGTTATTTAGGGTTTGAATAATGACAATTAGCTAACAACTTAGATAATTAAATCATTAACTTAGCTAATGAAATATTCTAGCTAATAATATTTGGAAAATATTATAGTTTAAATCAATATAAATACTAATAAACTATTTTAGAAACATTTTGGTAGCAAAATTTATAACTATATAAACCTTTCATTAGCAAGGTAAAAATTATAGCTTTATTCAAAATACTATTAACTAAATACTAATCCATATCAAAGTAAATATTTTAACCATTTCTTAAAAATACTAATACTAATAGTATTAGGGTAAAAACACTTTTTAAATCATTTGTTAAATGACAAACTACTAACTAAAAATATTAATCTATAATAGTCACTAGGGAGATTTTACTTGATATGAAAAATAACAGTTTAATAATATCAAAAAAATATTTTTCCTACATTAATCAATACTAGTAAAGATTTATCTAAAGTTAATACTAACAATAATAAGCCCAAAATCTAGCCCATCACCCAGTCCAGCCCACAGAACAAATAAATAATCAAATGTTGTAAAGAACATAATATAATTCGGCCCAAAACTCAGCCTGGCTTCTGGCCCAAAAACTCAGCTTAACCCTCTGTTAATAAATAATTTTATGTTAAACTTTCATCACACAATACAGCCCACAACTCCTCATTAAAACCCAGCCTAGCAACCTTAGCCCACAACCCGGCCTGCTGCTCTAATAACAAAACAAAATTACTTAAAACCGAACAGGCCAGCTCCTAATGACCCAGCCCATTCTGTAGTTAATAAATAAAAACTTAATTTCTTACAAAATACCAGCCCTTACAACCCAGCCCGACTTCTGGCCCACAGAACCCGGCCTACTGTTCACTATTATTAATCCCATTCATTTCTCTCTCTTCTCACTCTTCACTCGAAATTTCCAGAACCAGCCGGATATTTAGGGAGGGCTCTCGTCTTCTCCGACGAAGTCCTCGTCTTCTCCGGCGAGGACTCGTCTCCTCCGGCTTCTTCCTCCGCCTAACTCGAAGGTTCCATCTCTTCTTCCCTTCGACTCACTTAGAAACCCTAGGTCTTAGCTTCCTCTCGAGACTCTTCTGTGTCTCACCGAAACCCTAGCCTAGGTTCTACTTCATCAACTCCGGCCAAGACCTTAGGTTTCTAGGTCCTTCTCCCAGCCGACCATTTCCCCACTTCGTCTTCTCCGCTCGGGAAACCCTAGGTCTAGGTCTTCTTCCTCCAGACTTCGAGATCCCTTCTTCTTCCTCAACCCAAAACCCTAACCCTAAAAGCTTCTTACATGGCCGCATGCCTCAACTCGAAACCCTAGCCTTAGCTCTCCCATGGCCGCAACCTAACCCTAGGTTTAGGTTCCCTTCTTCTTCCATCCAGTCACCGAAACCCTAGCCCTAATATCCATGGTCGAAACCCTAGCCCCCAATTTCTAGGTCTTCCTGTGAAACCCTAGTCTCTGCCCTAATTTCTAACACAGAAGCAAGAAGAAAAGAAGAGTCGAGGAGATCGATGAGGAATCTCACCAGCCCGAAGAGGATGTCGATCCACGGTGGCGGCACAAGGCGACGGAGATCCGACTACGGCGGTGGTCTCAGCGAGTCTGGTGGTGGCTCGGCTTCAGGCAAGGGTCGTCGAGATTCGGCGTCGTAGGTTCTCCGACCGGTGGCTCAAACTTTCGAAGAGGGCGCTGTTCTCAAAGGGCGGCTCGGCTCTCAAGTGACTGGTCGCCCTTCGAAGCACCAGAATCGAGGCGGCGACAGCATCTTCGACGAGGGATGGCGCTCGAGGGATGACGGTGGCGCAGCACACGAGGTGGCGCTGCAGTCGAGACGGCACGGTCTACGGAGCTCCCTGCTCCGTACTGATGGCGTGGCGCGAGGATCGAGGTGGCTCACTGCTGATGGCGGTACACGAGGATCGAGGCGGCGGTCGATGGCCACGATCGCCAGTGGCGGTGCTCTCCGGCGAGGTACGGTGGCTCTCCGGTGAAGAAGCTCGGTAGTGGTCCTCCAGTGAGAGGAGAGAGAGAACAGAGAGAGAGAGGGTGACGTGTAGAGGGAGAAAAATGAGGTGTACTGTGGTGTCAGAAATGCATTAGGCTGCGTGTAATTTATAATAAAATAATATGTGTGTGTGAGTGGCACAGTAGTAAATAGTATTAGATCTGGGGGTGTGTACAATGGTAGTGTAGGTAAATTAGGATAGATCTGGGGGTGATAATCACAGTGGCAAAGCAATAATAATATGTAGATCTGAGGGTGTTTAGAATGGCAGTGGTGTAATAAAAGTCAGATCCGTGGGTTATAGTAACTAGTCAGTGACTGGTCTACAAAATTTAAATATTTAAAACAGTCTTAAAATCGGGTTTTCCCTCCAATAATTCAAAATAGCTTTTCAAATCAAAATGGTTCCATGCAGTTTTCAAATTCAAAATCAAAAGTAAGTTGATTTGCTAACAGAATTAGTTATAACTACCAGTCTATATTTAATATCTAATTATATGATTCTTAACTAACAATTAATCAGGAATTAATGAACTACCAGATAATTAAACTAGTACTCAATAAATTTGTTTCTCATTAGAAAAATAGTCTAAAACCACACTTGTGAGACCCAGTTTTAATAATGAGAATTTTCGAATAATTAAATTATTTTTATCAATTTATTTTCCTTAAAAGAAATTTTTAAAAGAAAAGAATTTAGTTTTTTTTTTAATGAAAAGGAATTTTGTTTAAAAGAAAAGAATTAATTTCATTTAATAAAAAGAATTTGATTAGTTAATAAAAAGATATTTTGAAGAAATTAAAATATTTTATTTGGTTTTTAATTATTAAATTGGGTTGAAAATATGATATTGGGTTTTATAATGGACTTAAAGCCAAAATATTTTGTTAATGGGCTTCTTATAGATTGGGATAAATGGGCTTTATATTAAAACAAATTTCTGTTAAGCCATAAACCCACTGGGCTACATAAAAAAAGGGGGGGGGGTGTTTTATGAATATGTGTTATAAAACCAAGTTTTATGTTACAACATCATTCATTCACTCATTAACTATATCTCTCTTTCTCATTCTAACATTAGGCTCCTCCTTTCGTTTTCTCAAAACCGATGACCCTCCTGAGTAACCGCCGCCGACGCCAACCCTCGGGCTCCCGACTGGTCGGCCACCCCTTGGTCTCCGGTAACTCCCCCTTCTTCCTATAAAACCCCTCTACACTTTCCTCTCCATGGATCATCTTCACTTTCCCCAATTTTCCACAAGCTCTCTAGCCCTAGCCTCCCGAGCTCCTCCGGCCTGCCTCCCTGCGCTCGACCCCTGCGCGCGCCAGTGCGCCACCGCCTCCCGGCGACCCCCGCCCGACGCCAGCGCCAGTCTCCGGCGCAGATCCTGACCCGGCAGCCCCTGTTCCCGCCGCTGACCGCCGGCGCTAGCCGCCCCGGTGCCGGCGCTGTTCCGCCCGAGCCCCGACCCCTTCTTCCTCGATCTCGAGGCCGAAGCCCCGTGCTTCGGTCATTGCCGTGGCCTGCTGTTTCCGTGGTTCCCGATTCGTCATTTTCGCTATTCTGCGGGTTTCTCGAGATTTCTGCGGACTCCGTCTCCGTTGTCCGAGTATTTCTGCGCTTCCCGCGGGTTCGGTTCCGCTGTCCGCACCCTGGGTCGCTGTTCCAGTGGACCGCTGCTGTCCTAGCTTTCCCGAGTTTTATCCCGCGGCTCCCCGACCAACGGACATGGGTAATCTCTGGATAAACACAGTAGTTCGTCCCTCCAGTCTATGATGATTTTGGTCCACCGATCCCGTTCCGGGAATTCGGTTTTGTTTATATGTTAGTTTCGGAATTTCTGAAACTTGGTTCTGTAGTTTTCCTTATCATGTTGGATTTTCGGGAAATAGGTTCTGTGGTGGTTCTATTGGTTTGCATTCTCGGAATACCCGAGTATTTCGGGAAAGTTCTGATAGTTCCATATTTTGGAATTCCCGAGTAATTCGGAAAGATTTTGTATTTATGGGTTTCTCGGAAATTCCGAGTTCATTTTGGATATGATCTGAGTTTTTCCATATTTTGGGATTTCCGAGTTATTTTCGGAAGTCTTTGTAATTTTGTTGGTTTCGAATTTATTTGGGTGTTGGTTTTACTTGGAATAATTGGGTAGTTTCGGATTTTCCGAAGCTAGTTTGGTTTTATGAAACTTCTAAGTGATTTAGGAATTATGATATATTGATTAATATTTAGCTTATGTGATTTTGGTTTTTCCGAGGACCATTTCGGGTTTTCCGAGGTTCATCTCGGGTTCTCCGATTTCTAATTCGGGTTTCCGAATGTTCTTCGGAAATACATTTTGTGTGCTATTACTATTGTGATGGAAGTGAATTAATGGGTTTTCCCTGGTTTGGGATGGTTATTTGGTGGTTGTGGCGTATTTTTCCCAGTTTTGGGTTATACCGAATATAGAGGAGATGCTGCCCAAATTTTTATGAAATTTCTATAAAATGAATTTTAATCGGTTTTCGGAAAATAATTTAATTTGGATTTTCGGGCGACGACCGTACCGGTCAGTGGGCCCTAGCTAAGTGCAAACGAAACCGGTTTTGCCCGGACGTTGAGACATTAGCTATAAATGACGATTGGACCAAAAATCTGAGACTCATAAATATTTTTTTAATATATTTTATTTTAAATTGTAGGATAATTTTAGAAACTAACCAAGTTTTATTCTTATTTAAATTCATGTAATGGTCTGTAAGGGCATAAGCCCATTTATTTATTCTGGTGGGAATTGTAATAGTTAGTTTTTCTTTATTTTGTTTTTATTGTTGATTTGCTGCGAAAACGAAATATGTTAATTAATTATTATTTTTATAAAAAGAAAAAAAAATAATAAATGTTTTATCATGTTAGAATTTTTAAATTATATTATTTAGATAAGAAATTCACGTATTTCTCACTTAAAGAAAAGTCCTAGTTTTTTTTATATGTATAAATATGAAACTACCAAATTTTGCCAATAAACTGATTTATACAAAGTTTTTCCCGAGATTAAAATGTAAAGTGAGTTTTCTTCGTAAATTTAATACAACTCGCTAGTAATTGCGTTTGTTGTAATAATGTAAGAAAAGATTAAAATTGACTAGGACAAAATTCTAGAGATTGCAACTAGCACATCTAGATATGGTTCAATATTGGTTCTAAGGCAGACTTCTCGATTGTAGGATTTCGAGGACAAGTCTGAACATCAACCCCGGAAGTCAACCTTCATTCCAGTCATATAATTAAAGGCAAGTGCAGTTATGTCTATTTGGTAATTTATCTAGTAATTGTTTTATTGCAATTTTAAACCACAGTGCTACACGGAACTCTCTCCTAGAGTTTGAATATTGACTCATTGATTGAATCTGATTGACTCGGGATATTGGGGGAGTAGTGTAGCGTCTATGACCAATACCCCTATATTGCATCATTGATTGTGCGAGCTGATTCCTCCTATACACGAGGATAGGCCGGACCGTATCATTAGGATATAATTGAATCATCCCAAGCCGGTCATAGTTCGTTACCTACTCAAATCACATTATTTTCAATTGTAGAATTGTGAAAAATATTGTTAGAGTATTTCAAATTGTTTAACATTGCAAATTTCAAATTATTATTTGAATTATTGGATATTCGTAATTGTACTTTGCTCCCTCCTGACTGGAGACCCAACATTTTAGGTATCACTGATGAGGCTTTGTTATGCGATCCCAAGACGAGGAATTCAAGATTGCTGAGCTGTTTGCCTAGAGTTTTCTTTTATTCATGATGTATAAAAAATGGTTTAAGTTGTATCTTTTATTTCATGTAAAAGTTTAATAAAGTTTTAAATTTCCGAATGTTGAGTTGTGACAAATATAGTGTTGTTGTATGGTTACCTGCTATTGAACAGCTTACTGCCGCCGTCTCAACAACGGTGCAGGCTGGGCATGATCCGATTCGACCCAACAATTTGGGACCGGGTCGTGACATGTTTTTAGTGGTGGCCCATGCAGGTCAGATCTGTAAATTGGTCTAGTCAACTTAGTCTAGACCATCACGCAGTTCTGTAACTTGACCTAGGAATAGAAAAGACTTTAGGAAAACAGACTCTAGAAACAACTAGAACACTTAGATGTTTTACTCCATATTATATCATTGGGCCGAGATTATTTATTTAAAATTTATTTTTCCTGCTTATAGATTCATAGGATACCTTGTTTGTGCTTGTACCTAAACCTTATCTAGATTAGGCCAATTGTATCTTTGAGTATCCCATGACTCTCGGGATTATCTCCTTCTATGTCTTTATCAGGTCCTAGCATACTTTAGGAATCCATATTCTTTTTGGAATAAGACTGAATTTTTCAATCTTCTTCTTCTTTATCAAATCTAATTCCAATTTCTCCATTGGTTGATCAAAACTTCGCTACCTTTATTTTGAATCTTGATTTGATTGCTATGTAGAGTTTTGAATTCTCTTAGCAACTCTAATAAACTCTCATCTACACAATATATATATATATATCTACAACCATTATGTCAAGCATTTTGCTTGGACATTAATTTCAATTGACCGACTTTCTCGGAATCAATCCTGAACTAAAATTCTTCTGGGACCATTAGACCTCAAGGTCAATTATGACCAGAAGAGTTAGTTAGTCAGTTCATGATTCTCAAGGAGTTATTTCAATTTTAATATTGATTGTTATCTCTTATGTTATTCCAAAGACCGAGAATATTTTCAACTGTTGACTTCCTCCACTTATCTTGAAACTTTACTTTCTCTATTGATCAAATCAAGGCCTGGAAAGCTTCTATGATCATGAAGCAGGAACGGCCAGAAAATTGATCACAATTTTGAATCCATTCTATCTTTGAATTTCCTTTAGTCATGGAAATATTCTCGTTGAGTTGTCTCAAAACCATTTTAATCATTGGCTTTATTAAACAATTTCAAAATTGATTTCCTTGAATCAATGAGACTTACCTTCTCTCATTTATCCAGCAAATTCCCAATTTTCCTTATTTGTGAAATGTTCCGTATTCCCTGAGTGATTTATCGGGAATATTTTTCATTGGTCTTTCTTATTTAATCCGAAGTTATAATCTTTCTATCTGATCTTATGTCTAACTCGATTAATCAAAAATTCAGGTTGATCGATTTCATAAGTTTCATCTTTGTAAAAGAAAATATCGGAGAACAGATACTCCTCTTGATTTTAGAACCAGTCTCTTGAATCTCAAACACATATTTTAATAAATCCCTTGATCTCAGAAGAACCGACATCTACATTCTCTATCCTGTATAGAACTTTCAACTCGTTTGAATTTTTCCTCTGAAATTTACATGGACAAAGGCGAGAAAATATTTAGCAACCTAACATGACTTCGTACATTTGCGTGATTGTCATTTATCTGAATTATGGAAAACTGCGAGTTTACTGCAGCTAGCTGTACACTGGCGAGGCATAAACTCTAAGTTGAAATAATGACAGGTAATTAGGTTTCCAAATATTATTGAGATTTTGCCCTATGTTGTTGAGCCATGAAATGGATAAAGTTGGAAGAATACTCGGCGAACTAAATAATTCATGTTATGGAGTCAAATTCACTGCAGCCAGGTGTACACTGGCGAGGCATGAATTTGAAACAAAGTGACTTAGAAAATAATTTGGTTTTCGAATATTAATAAGACTATACTCATATCATGGTTATCTTTAATCATTTTGAGGATTTTGCATTATAGTGTTTGTCTTCATTTTTCAAAAATATCTTATCAGGTTATAGTCTTGTCATGACTATATTTTTCTTCACTCTCTTAAAATCATACAACTTGTTGATTTCTTTCCTGAGGCACAAATTCCTATACATCATTTCATTTTGAATTGAAATTTTTCGGGAAATTACATTATCATTTGTTTCTCAAAATAAATTATTGATGTCGTATTCTTTATGAGCTTTCTGTTTTATATGATCTCTTTTAAAACTTTAAACTCATTATGATTATTTAATTTATATCTCGATGTTTACTCATGATTTTGATCACACCAAAATATTCTAAAGATTCTAAACATGTTTATATTTATCTTTATTTAGTAATCATGTCTCGAATCTGATTTTTTCCTTATGAAGTAAACCTAGAACAATTTATAGCTTGGATTTATAGAATGCATGAGATATAGGAGATAGAATGAACAATGGTGATTGGTATCGAGGAAAGTTTGTGAATATAGAATAATCTAACATTGAAGATTAAAAGTTGCCAATGTTAGGCATAGAGATGCACTCTAGGAAGGTGCACGGCGAATTAAGAGATATATAAAGGATAATTGAAACAAGAAATATTGGACTTAAAATGTAAATAATTGAGGATGACGAATTGTATGAATTAAAGGGTGCCAATATTACAAATTAGAAACCCGAAATGAAAATAATATAAAGTTGAAAGATGTAATAAGATATACTTTTGATAGAGAAAAGTTTGGTCAAATAAAGGATTTGAGTTTAATCATGATTTCATAGAAAATTCGAAAAGGAATAGTTGGAATCAAGGTATGTACATGTAATCACAGAGTGTTCACCTGTGAGTAAGGAATGATTAGAACGTGATGTTGGATTTTAAAGTTGATAAATAGATATCGAGATTTGACACTGAAGTATTAAGACAAGAAATATCAAAGCATAGAGTTAATTTGAATATATTAGGAAGAAGAAATACATATTTTATAGAGGGAATATGAGATGTGTTCAAAATTAAAATGTGGAAGACAAAATTTTAAAAGGTGAGAATAGGAACTCATAATCTTGGAGAATAACTTTATTTCTAAGGAGGGAAGAATGTAAATTGAATAGTGGATAAAATTGATGATTTTTGGGATTGTTAACCTACTTAGGTATAAGACTATTAAGGAATAATGTCCAAACTGATTTGAGACATGACTGCATGATTGTACCCTACCCTGTCTTAAATTTCGAGGACGAAATTTTCTAAGGAGGGAAGCTTGTGAGACCCAGTTTTAATAATGAGAATTTTCGAATAATTAAATTATTTTTATCAATTTATTTTCCTTAAAAGAAATTTTTAAAAGAAAAGAATTTAGTTTTTTTTTAATGAAAAGGAATTTTGTTTAAAAGAAAAGAATTAATTTCATTTAATAAAAAGAATTTGATTAGTTAATAAAAAGATATTTTGAAGAAATTAAAATATTTTATTTGGTTTTTAATTATTAAATTGGGTTGAAAATATGATATTGGGTTTTATAATGGACTTAAAGCCAAAATATTTTGTTAATGGGCTTCTTATAGATTGGGATAAATGGGCTTTATATTAAAACAAATTTCTGTTAAGCCATAAACCCACTGGGCTACATAAAAAAAGGGGGGGGGGGTGTTTTATGAATATGTGTTATAAAACCAAGTTTTATGTTACAACATCATTCATTCACTCATTAACTATATCTCTCTTTCTCATTCTAACATTAGGCTCCTCCTTTCGTTTTCTCAAAACCGATGACCCTCCTGAGTAACCGCCGCCGACGCCAACCCTCGGGCTCCCGACTGGTCGGCCACCCCTTGGTCTCCGGTAACTCCCCCTTCTTCCTATAAAACCCCTCTACACTTTCCTCTCCATGGATCATCTTCACTTTCCCCAATTTTCCACAAGCTCTCTAGCCCTAGCCTCCCGAGCTCCTCCGGCCTGCCTCCCTGCGCTCGACCCCTGCGCGCGCCAGTGCGCCACCGCCTCCCGGCGACCCCCGCCCGACGCCAGCGCCAGTCTCCGGCGCAGATCCTGACCCGGCAGCCCCTGTTCCCGCCGCTGACCGCCGGCGCTAGCCGCCCCGGTGCCGGCGCTGTTCCGCCCGAGCCCCGACCCCTTCTTCCTCGATCTCGAGGCCGAAGCCCCGTGCTTCGGTCATTGCCGTGGCCTGCTGTTTCCGTGGTTCCCGATTCGTCATTTTCGCTATTCTGCGGGTTTCTCGAGATTTCTGCGGACTCCGTCTCCGTTGTCCGAGTATTTCTGCGCTTCCCGCGGGTTCGGTTCCGCTGTCCGCACCCTGGGTCGCTGTTCCAGTGGACCGCTGCTGTCCTAGCTTTCCCGAGTTTTATCCCGCGGCTCCCCGACCAACGGACATGGGTAATCTCTGGATAAACACAGTAGTTCGTCCCTCCAGTCTATGATGATTTTGGTCCACCGATCCCGTTCCGGGAATTCGGTTTTGTTTATATGTTAGTTTCGGAATTTCTGAAACTTGGTTCTGTAGTTTTCCTTATCATGTTGGATTTTCGGGAAATAGGTTCTGTGGTGGTTCTATTGGTTTGCATTCTCGGAATACCCGAGTATTTCGGGAAAGTTCTGATAGTTCCATATTTTGGAATTCCCGAGTAATTCGGAAAGATTTTGTATTTATGGGTTTCTCGGAAATTCCGAGTTCATTTTGGATATGATCTGAGTTTTTCCATATTTTGGGATTTCCGAGTTATTTTCGGAAGTCTTTGTAATTTTGTTGGTTTCGAATTTATTTGGGTGTTGGTTTTACTTGGAATAATTGGGTAGTTTCGGATTTTCCGAAGCTAGTTTGGTTTTATGAAACTTCTAAGTGATTTAGGAATTATGATATATTGATTAATATTTAGCTTCTGTGATTTTGGTTTTTCCGAGGACCATTTCGGGTTTTCCGAGGTTCATCTCGGGTTCTCCGATTTCTAATTCGGGTTTCCGAATGTTCTTCGGAAATACATTTTGTGTGCTATTACTATTGTGATGGAAGTGAATTAATGGGTTTTCCCTGGTTTGGGATGGTTATTTGGTGGTTGTGGCGTATTTTTCCCAGTTTTGGGTTATACCGAATATAGAGGAGATGCTGCCCAAATTTTTATGAAATTTCTATAAAATGAATTTTAATCGGTTTTCGGAAAATAATTTAATTTGGATTTTCGGGCGACGACCGTACCGGTCAGTGGGCCCTAGCTAAGTGCAAACGAAACCGGTTTTGCCCGGACGTTGAGGCATTAGCTATAAATGACGATTGGACCAAAAATCTGAGACTCATAAATATTTTTTTTAATATATTTTATTTTAAATTGTAGGATAATTTTAGAAACTAACCAAGTTTTATTCTTATTTAAATTCATGTAATGGTCTGTAAGGGCATAAGCCCATTTATTTATTCTGGTGGGAATTGTAATAGTTAGTTTTTCTTTATTTTGTTTTTATTGTTGATTTGCTGCGAAAACGAAATATGTTAATTAATTATTATTTTTATAAAAAGAAAAAAACTAATAAATGTTTTATCATGTTAGAATTTTTAAATTATATTATTTAGATAAGAAATTCACGTATTTCTCACTTAAAGAAAAGTCCTAGTTTTTTTTATACGTATAAATATGAAACTACCAAATTTTGCCAATAAACTGATTTATACAAAGTTTTTCCCGAGATTAAAATGTAAAGTGAGTTTTCTTCGTAAATTTAATACAACTCGCTAGTAATTGCGTTTGTTGTAATAATGTAAGAAAAGATTAAAATTGACTAGGACAAAATTCTAGAGATTGCAACTAGCACATCTAGATATGGTTCAATATTGGTTCTAAGGCAGACTTCTCGATTGTAGGATTTCGAGGACAAGTCTGAACATCAACCCCGGAAGTCAACCTTCATTCCAGTCATATAATTAAAGGCAAGTGCAGTTATGTCTATTTGGTAATTTATCTAGTAATTGTTTTATTGCAATTTTAAACCACAGTGCTACACGAACCTCTCTCCTAGAGTTTGAATATTGACTCATTGATTGAATCTGATTGACTCGGGATATTGGGGGAGTAGTGTAGTATCTATGACCAATACCCCTATATTGCATCATTGATTGTGCGAGCTGATTCCTCCTATACACGAGGATAGGCCGGACCGTATCATTAGGATATAATTGAATCATCCCAAGCCGGTCATAGTTCGTTACCTACTCAAATCACATTGTTTTCAATTGTAGAATTGTGAAAAATATTGTTAGAGTATTTCAAATTGTTTAACATTGCAAATTTCAAATTATTATTTGAATTATTGGATATTCGTAATTGTACTTTGCTCCCTCCTAACTGGAGACCCAACATTTTAGGTATCACTGATGAGGCTTTGTTATGCGATCCCAAGACGAGGAATTCAAGATTGCTGAGCTGTTTGCCTAGAGTTTTCTTTTATTCATGATGTATAAAAAATGGTTTAAGTTGTATCTTTTATTTCATGTAAAAGTTTAATAAAGTTTTAAATTTCCGAATGTTGAGTTGTGACAAATATAGTGTTGTTGTATGGTTACCTGCTATTGAACAGCTTACTGCCGCCGTCTCAACAACGGTGCAGGCTGGGCATGATCCGATTCGACCCAACAATTTGGGACCGGGTCGTGACAACACTCGATGGCAGGTTTTGCCATGAAAACATAATTTATAGTCTAGAACTTAATTTAATCAGAAGCATTTACTATCTTATTCATATAAACATTTGGAACTATAACCACAATAATCATTAATACTAAAATAAACTAGGTTAACAGTTACCATTTTCTCCAATAAAATTGTAATAAAATTTGAATTTAATCATTTAACATAATTAACAGTTTACAACTCAATCAATATTAATAACAATAACAAATACGTAAATTAGTATTAAAATATTTTCCAAATTGAAGAAAACCTGAAATTTATTTTAATCGAGAATAGATTTTCGTAAGAAGCAATATTAAAATTCAAGAAAATTAGAAAAATCCTAAAATTTACCAAACATAATTTTGGGAGTTACAAATCTACCCCCCTTACAAAAATTTCGTCCTCGAAATTTCAAATTGCATGATAAACACAATTAAGATTGATCAATCACGAAAACTTAGAAATAAATAAATAAAAATTGGTTTAAACCTAGGATCCGTACAACTAGCAAAATCAAGATTTTCTAGAAATGATCAAAGTAAAAACAATGTAGGCAAGCAAAATTCTAAAAATAAAAAAAAAAATCAAAGTTTCACATGGTAAAAATGGCACTCAAAAAGACAGTTATAAAATTATGAAAAACTATTTAGGACAAAACCATCCATAAATTAAAATCATATATGTATGTTCATTTTCATTGTCATAATACACTCTAGAAAAGCCAAGAGAAATTTATATAAGGAACATTGGGTAATAAAATGATTTTTGAAAACTGCTACGACATTTAAATATAGCCAAAATCAAGATAATTCATAGTAAAATCGTTAATGACAATAAAAGATCAAAAATAGTATATAACATGGATGCAGTCTCAATAGTATCCGAAAATCATATATATCTGAAATCACATTGCCTAGAGTTCATGCCCCTCCAGTGTAGTATACATCTTGCTGCAATGAACCTTTGGCGCAATGATTTAAATAATATTAATTTACCGGATATTTCTATCAACTTTATCCATATTAACAAAACAACTCAAGAGATTAATTTTTTATGATTAGGACATAGCCTCAATAATATTCGAGAACCCATGAATACCTGAAATTATTTTGACTTAAAGCTCCTGCCTCGCCAGTGCGCAACTGGCTGCAGTGAACTCGCGGTCTCCGTAATCCAGATAAATGACTGCAGTGCGCATCTGCCACGCCATAGTAGGTCGTTGAATACTCTTTCAACTTTGTCCATAAATTTCAAAAGAGTTTATTAAAATTCAAATAAATTCCAAAAGTTATAATCATGATGGAAAATGATGTAAATATCTGTTTTTTTAGAAAACATTAAGTTTTTCAAGAACACAAACAGTAAGACAAAACAAATCTCCGGAAATAAAATCTCAAATTAGAAACAAGGTTTTTGAAAAACAATAAGAAATTTTAGGAAAATTCCATGTGCTACGAGAAAATCTAAAGACAAATCAGCTATTAGTAATCAACTAGTTATACTAGCAAAATGCATATAGGAAATAACCTCAGAAGTTTAAAGTGCAGAAAAATTGATAACCTTAGTGTTGCGTGTCTAAACCACCCTGTAAAACAGAAAATTGATTAGATAGGCCTAACTATAAGAAATTTTAGTAAAACCATACCCGTAACAATTTCCCACGAATCCTATGCTGTGATGAGTTTTCCTTAGCTTCGCTGGTCCCCCAATAACACTTATTTGCCTAAGTGTCATTAGGATAGACCTGCATGGGACACCACTAAAAACATGTCACGTCCCGCTCCCGAATAATCGGATACGAGTCGGACACGCCTAGCCTTCGTCGTTGGACACGATGAAGTAAGCTGTACAATACTAAGGAAAACTCACAGTCACAATGTAATGTAAACCAACACAGCATTTTATAACGTTCCCAGAAATCACCAATATCTATCAAGTGTTTTAAAATACAAACTCAGCCGAAGACAAATTCGGTCAAATGAAATAATATACAATAATGAATCTCTAAGATACAATCTCCAGAAAATAAATGAAATAAAAAGCTGCAATATCCAAGCAATCACCAGCTCCATGTAATCTCCCACTCACCTGCAACGATCCTATCAGGAAAAGAGCAAAGTACAACCCTGACTAGACAATATACAATGTAATCTGTGATCCAGAGTACAAGGTGAAACCAGAATACCAGAATACTAGAACATGAAAGTGAAACTGCGGTACCAGAAATGAAATATAAAACTGCAGGTAAAGGATGACAATCAATATGCTAGACAATGAACACGGCTATCAATGTACAAGGCAATGAATCACGACAATCAATATGCAATTGTGACAATTTTGAAATATTAAAACTAATGTGTGACCGGCTTAGGAGCAATCAATCAATCAATGATGCAATGAGTTAATGAGTCAATTCTACAAGGTCCGGCTTCATCGTAAGTGAAGTGTACGATTAGGCTATCCACAATACCTATGTTGGGTATGGTCACACAAAAGCTAATATTTTCCCAATCCCCGTAATAAACAATGACGCACAAGCAATGAATCAATTACACAAGACAATCGTGTGTAATTCGTGTCTGATATGAGAACATGGCACATGAAGGTAAGACAGAAAACAAGGTACAAGTCAAATCAGTATACTTGCCTCGGTTTGGTTGCACGAGAATAGTACTGCATGGTTGCAATGATCACCTGTTATATTTTGTACAAGTTATTTAGGGTTTGAATAATGACAATTAGCTAACAACTTAGATAATCAAATCATTAACTTAGCTAATGAAATATTCTAGCTAATAATATTAGGAAAATATTATAGTTTAAATCAATATAAATACTAATAAACTATTTTAGAAACATTTTGGTAGCAAAATTTATAACTATATAAACCTTTCATTAGCAAGGTAAAAATTATAGCTTTATTCAAAATACTATTAACTAAATACTAATCCATATCAAAGTAAATATTTTAACCATTTCTTAAAAATACTAATACTAATAGTATTAGGGTAAAAACACTTTTTAAATCATTTGTTAAATGACAAACTACTAACTAAAAATATTAATCTATAATAGTCACTAGGGAGATTTTACTTGATATGAAAAATAACAGTTTAATAATATCAAAAAAATATTTTTCCTACATTAATCAATACTAGTAAAGATTTATCTAAAGTTAATACTAACAATAATAAGCCCAAAATCTAGCCCATCACCCAGTCCAGCCCACAGAACAAATAAATAATCAAATGCTGTAAAGAACATAATATAATTCGGCCCAAAACTCAGCCTGGCTTCTGGCCCAAAAACTCAGCTTAACCCTTTATTAATAAATAATTTTATGTTAAACTTTCATCACACAATACAGCCTACAACTCCTCATTAAAACCCAGCCCAGCAACCTTAGCCCACAACCCGGCCTGCTGCTTTAATAACAAAACAAAATTACTTAAAACCGAACAGGCCAGCTCCTAATGACCCAGCCCATTCTGTAGTTAATAAATAAAAACTTAATTTCTTACAAAATACCAGCCCTTACAACCCAGCCCGACTTCTGGCCCACAGAACCCGGCCCACTGTTCACTATTATTAATCCCATTCATTTCTCTCTCTTCTCACTCTTCTCTCGAAATTTCCAGAACCAGCCGGAGATTTAGGGAGGGCTCTCGTCTTCTCCGACGAAGTCCTCGTCTTCTCCGGCGAGGACTCGTCTCCTCCGGCTTCTTCCTCCGCCTAACTCGAAGGTTCCATCTCTTCTTCCCTTCGACTCACTTAGAAACCCTATGTCTTAGCTTCCTCTCGAGACTCTTCTGTGTCTCACCGAAACCCTAGCCTAGGTTCTACTTCATCAACTCCGGCCAAAACCTTAGGTTTCTAGGTCCTTCTCCCAGTCGACCATCTTCCCCACTTCGTCTTCTCCGCTCGGGAAACCCTAGGTCTAGGTCTTCTTCCTCCAGACTTCGAGATCCCTTCTTCTTCCTCAACCCGAAACCCTAACCCTAAAAGCTTCTTACATGGCCGCATGCCTCAACTCGAAACCCTAGCCTTAGCTCTACCATGGCCGCAACCTAACCCTAGGTTTAGGTTCCCTTCTTCTTCCATCCAGTCACCGAAACCCTAACCCTAATATCCATGGTCGAAACCCTAGCCCCCAATTTCTAGGTCTTCCTGTGAAACCCTAGTCTCTGCCCTAATTTCTAACACAGAAGCAAGAAGAAAAGAAGAGTCGAGGAGATCGATGAGGAATCTCACCAGCCCGAAGAGGATGTCGATCCACGGTGGCGGCACAAGGTGACGGAGATCCGACTACGGCGGTGGTCTCAGCGAGTCTGGTGGTGGCTCGGCTTCAGGCAAGGGTCGTCGAGATCCGGCTTCGTAGGTTCTCCGACCGGTGGCTCAAACTTTCGAAGAGGGCGCTGTTCTCAAAGGGCGGCTCGGCTCTCAAGTGACTGGTCGCCCTTCGAAGCACCAGAATCGAGGCGGCGGCAGCATCTTCGACGAGGGACGACACTCGAGGGATGACGGTGGCACAGCACACGAGGTGGCACTGCAGTCGAGACGGCGCGGTCTACGGAGCTCCTTGCTCTGCACTGATGGCGTGGCACGAGGATCGAAGTGGCTCACTGCTGATGGCGGTGCACGAGGATCGAGGCGGCGGTCGATGGCCGCGATCGCCAGTGGCGGTGCTCTCCGGCGAGGTGCGGCGGCTCTCCGATGAAGAAGCTCGGTGGTGGTCCTCCAGTGAGAGGAGAGAGAGAACAGAGAGAGAGATGAGAGAGAGAGAGAGGGTGACGTGTAGAGAGAGAAAAATGAGGTGTACTGTGGTGTCAGAAATGCATTGGGCTGCGTGTAATTTATAATAAAATAATATGTGTGTGTGAGTGGCACAGTAGTAAATAGTATTAGATCTGGGGGTGTGTACAATGGTAGTGTAGGTAAATTAGGATAGATCTGGGGGTGATAATCACAGTGGCAAAGCAATAATAATATGTAGATCTGAGGGTGTTTAGAATGGCAGTGGTGTAATAAAAGTCAGATCCGTGGGTTATAGTAACTAGTCAGTAACTGGTCTACAAAATTTAAATATTTAAAACAGTCTTCAAAATCGGGTTTTCCCTCCAATAATTCAAAACAGCTTTTCAAATCAAAATGGTTCCATGCAGTTTTCAAATTCAAAATCAAAAGTAAGTTGATTTGCTAACAGAATTAGTTATAACTACCAGTCTATATTTAATATCTAATTATATGATTCTTAACTAACAATTAATCAGGAATTAATGAACTACCAGATAATTAAACTAGTACTCAATAAATTTGTTTCTCATTAGAAAAATAGTCTAAAACCACACTCGATGGCAGATTTTGCCATGAAAACATAATTTATAGTCTAGAACTTAATTTAATCAGAAGCATTTACTATCTTATTCATATAAACATTTGGAACTATAACCACAATAATCATTAATACTAAAATAAACTAGGTTAACAGTTACCATTTTCTCCAATAAAATTGTAATAAAATTCGAATTTAATCATTTAACATAATTAACAGTTTACAACTCAATCAATATTAATAACAATAACAAATACGTAAATTAGTATTAAAATATTTTCCAAATTGAAGAAAACCTGAAATTCATTTTAATCGAGAATAGATTTTTGTAAGAAGCAATATTAAAATTCAAGAAAATTAGAAAAATCCTAAAATTTACCAAACATGATTTTGGGAGTTACACAATCGTTATGAGAAACCATACAAGAAGGCCTCCTCAAAGAAATATGCCAACACAAGCATTTGGCATAAAAGCGAGGCTAGTGACTCCGAGGAAGAAAATGACTCTCCTCAAGACACTGCAAATGTGTGCCTAATGGCAACGTCCGACAAGGTATCAAACGAAACTCTTGATGACTTCACTTTTGATGAACTTGGCGATGCTTTCACCGATTTACTTGATGATCACAAAAAGGTCATTGGTAAATACAAACATGCCAAGGAAAATTTCAAAAGTCATGAAGTCGAAATTCAAAGACTTTCCTTATTGCTTGATAACATTAGAGACACTTCACCCACGGAAGTCACAAATGAGGTATCTAAGCTTAAAATAAGCCTACATGATGCCGAAGCACGCATTGAACAACAAAGCAAGAAATCACAGCACTCAACATGGAGCTTGCTGAAGAAAAGAGTAGACACAAGATTTCTATTACTAAGATATGTGGTTTGAATGCTAAGGTTACTGAATTGCAGGCTGTCTCCAAAAAATTAGAGACTAAATTGGGAAAACAGGTTGCTCAACCTCAAATCCAATCACATGAGACACACACAATGCATGACACTACTCATACTAGTCAACCACGTCATCCACCTACAGCACGCAATCATGCATACATATACACACATTTTCACAGAGCACACAAACCACATGCACGTAGAAATAATTCTCATATGTCACAGAATCATCATGCTACACATAGATACAATCATCACTATGTTGCACAAAAACAAAATCACCATCACTCTACATATAGACATCATCACCATGCTATTCCATATAGACAATATCACTATGCCACTCCACATCACTCTATATATAGTCATCATCACCATGCTAACACTACTACTCCTCATCACTCTACTTATAGACATCATATGCATGCTCCTAACATAAATAGGAATGCTATATGTACTTATTGTGGATTACATGGACATATTTCACCACAATGTAGAATTAGAAGATTAGTAGATAGAAAGATATATGCATGGTTTCCGAAAACTAACTTTTCAGGACCCTCAAGAACTTGGGTACCAAAGGTCACATCTACTCTTGATGTAGGTGGACCTTCCCTCCTCAACTAAGAGTAAGTGGATTCTCGATAGTGGATGCTCGCGGCATATGACGGGAGACACAAATCTTTTCGTATCACTATCGATGAAGAGAGAAGGATATGTATCCTTCGGTAACAACCTAAAAGGGTATATTATAGGTAATAGTATTATTGGTCATCCTTCCTCTCTCGTGATAAAGGATGTCTGCCTAGTGATCGAGTTAAAGCATAACCTGCTCAGCATTAGTCATCTTGCTGACCATGGATATGATATTAACTTTGGACAAAATAAATGCTTTATTTATGATAGGTCAACGGGAGACATTGCTTTTGAAGGGATAAGAGAGGATAATATTTATATTTTCTATCTGTCTAGAGATACTAACAATGCAGGTAGATGCCTATATGCTCATAAGGATGAAAGATTACTGTGGCACCAATATCTTGGTCATGCCAACATGGATACTATATCCAGGCTATCGACTAAGAAGCTAGTTAGAGGCTTGTCCGACATCACATTCAGAAAGGACACTGTATGTGCTGAATGTGAATTGAATAAGGCAACTAAGTCCTCATTTCATTCCATAAACTCTGTAAGTACTACTAGACCTTTGCAACTTCTTCATATGGATTTATTTGGCCCTAGTAGAGTAGCCAGTCTTGGTGGTAAACTTTATGCTTTTATTATTGTTGATGATTTTTTCTAGATTTACATGGGTTTTTTTTCTTACAAATAAAAGCGATGCTGTTTCGTTTTCAAGATTTTTGTTAAGAAAATTCAAAACGAAAAAGGCTACATGATTACTCGAATCCGAAGTGATCATGGAGGCGAATTCGAAAATACTGATTTTGAAAAGTTTTGTGATTCTAATGGTTTTGATCATGAGTTTTCTTGTCTAAGAACTCCTCAACAAAATGGTATTGTGGAGCGGAAGAATAGGACTCTTGGCGATATGGCTAGAGTCATGTTGAACAAGTTTTCACTTCCGAAATACTTTTGGGCTGAAGCTGTCAGTACAGCATGCCACATTTTAAATAGGGTGCTTATTCGTCCTATTACAAAGAAAACACCCTATGAGCTTTGGTTTGGAAGAACCCCAAATGTTTCTTATTTTAGAGTTTTTGGTTGTAGATGTTTTATCCTTAACACCAAAGACAACTTAGGCAAATTTGATGCCAAAGCTGACGATGGTATTTTCCTTGGCTATGCTGCCAAGAGCAAGGGATATAGAGTTTTTAACAAACGCTCATTAATTATGGAAGAGTCTACCAATGTGACTTTTGATGAAGATAACAGTACAGCAGCTACTCTTGATGATGATGTTGAGCCATCAACTTCTACTCCAATGAATACCACAACCGAAACCAGTTCTCTGGAGGGCTTGCCAAAGAAATTCTCTTTCAAGCCTTCACATCCAGAAAATTTGGTAATAGGTGAGGTTTCACGTGGAGTAACTACTAGATCATCATTAAGAGACTCTATTGCTAGCACTGTCTTTATTTCACAAATTGAGCCGAAAAATATTTTAGAAACTTTTAATGATGAATTCTGGATTTCTGCTATGCAAGAGGAACTCAACCAATTCGAGAGGAGCCAAGTATGGGAACTCGTTCCTAGACCGGCTAATCACTCGATTATTGGTACTAAATGGGTTTTTAGAAATAAAGTAAATGAAGATGGTTCAGTTACACGCAACAAAGCTCGTCTAGTAGTCCAAGGATACAACCAAGAGGAAGGTATCGACTACGATGAGACGTATGCTCCTGTTGCTAGATTGGAATCCATTCGGATGCTTTGTGCATTTGCAAATTTTCAAAATTTCAAATTATTTCAAATGGATGTTAAAAGTGTTTTCTTGAATGGATTTATTAAGGAGAAAGTTTATGTAAAACAACCCCTGGCTTTGAAAATTACTAATTTCCCGACCATGTTTTCAAGCTGAAGAAAGCGCTATATGGCCTTAAACAAGCCCCTAGAGCTTGGTATGAAAGGCTAAGCAATTTCTTGCTTGAGAAAGGTTTTTCAAAAGGGAAAATTGACACCACAGTTTTCATAAAATCTTTCAAAGACACTATTCTCTTAGTCCAAATATACGTAGATGATATTATATTTGGTTCTACTGATGAAACCCTCTGTCAAGATTTTGCCAAGTGTATGCAGACCGAGTTTGAGATGAGCATGATGGGGGAGCTCAACTACTTTCTTGGACTGCAAGTCAAACAAATGTCAAATGGAACTTTCATCTGTCAGTCGAAGTATACAAAGGACATGCTGAAGAAATTCGACCTTGACAACGTCAAACCAATCAGCACTCCAATGGCTACTACAACTAAACTAGAACCAGATGAAAGCGGCAAACCCGTGGATCAACGTAAGTATCGAGGTATGATAGGAAGTCTACTCTATTTAACTGCTAGTCGTCCTGATATTATGTTTAGCGTTTGCCTGTGTGCTAGATATCAAGCAAATCCTAAGAAATCACACATGACTGCTGTTAAGCGTATCTTTCGATACCTTAAGGGTACGGTTACAGTGGACCTATGGTATCCTAAGTCAACATCATTTGACCTTATTAGTTACTTTGATGCTGATTTTGCCGGATGCAAGGTCGACCGTAAAAGTACGAGCGGTACGTGTCATTTATTAGGAAAGACTTTAGCCTCTTGGTTTAGCAAGAAGCAGAATTCTGTCGTACTATCTACAACAGAAGCTGAATACATCGCAGTTGGGCATTGTTGTGCACAAATTTTGTGGATGAAGCAAACCCTTGAAGACCACAACTTATCTTCTATGCACATTCCAATCTTTTGTGACAACACTAGTGCTATAAATCTCACTAAGAACCCCATATGTCACTCACTCACGAAACACATAGAAATACGTCACCACTTTTTGCGTGATCATCAGCAAAATGGCACTATTAACTTAGAATTTATTTTATTGACACTGATCATCAGTTAGCAGATTTCTTCACAAAACCATTATCCGAAGAGTGCTTCAATTTTCTCTGTCGTGAACTTGGAATTTTGGATGAAGCTGTTATTAATTAAAATAAACCTGCATAAATATCGAGTATGTCTTGATTCTTTTATGATGAAATTGCTATGGGTACAAGCTGAAAGGGTCCTTCTGACAACAAGGCGTAAAAGCCTAAGCGATACGGTGCACTAGTCCTCAGGACTACCGTTAGCTGGGATCCAGCCCCTGCAGCTAACCCATGGCAGCTTCAAAATATTGAATTATGACATAATTTCTTGTTTATTACATGGTTCATTTTTATTTATCACATGCTGAAATGCAAATTTTCCAAACCTCACTTTGCTTCAGAGTTAACTTTCTGTCATTCTTCACTTGAGTCTTTCTTGTATATGTACTCACTTTTACTTTTCCTTTGGTCTCTCACACTTAACCATTTTTTCTTCTCAGCCTGATTTCTGTTCTATCAACAGAATCCGGAATTCGGGCCGAACTCTGCCCTAACCAGAGTTCGGGCCGAATTCGGTCTGGCTGTTCCAGAACCGGGAACAGCCTCAGCCGCTGATCAAAAATGGATCCAATGGTCCATATTTGTTCCGACCAATTGGAACTCTTCACATATATTCGGGCTCTCCTCTCTCTTCTCCTCCATTGCCACCTTTTCCACTTCTCCAAACACTTTTTCTCAAAACCCTAACCCTAGTTCTTCCTACCTGGAGCTCATCTCTTCTCCAAACTCAAGGAGAAGGCCTCCATCATCATTCTCCTTCATTATTCATCATCACTTTGAGGTATATCTCAACACTTTTCTATATCTCAATTTCTCCATTATCTTTATTGTTTCATGGCTCCACGTTTGTTCAATCGCGGGAAGAGACTTCGAACCGAGGGAGCGTCCTCTTCGAATGCTCCTCTTCGTGGTGAACCGCCCGTTGAACAACAACCACCTATCCATCCGTTGTTCAACCCGCCTCGTCCACTTGACCCAAACACGTTTGACGACCGAATATTTATATCACTCGACGCGTCAAACGACTGGTTTAGTGACTTTCGGACACGTCCGGTGTTTGCGGGTCATCCTATCAATTTTACTATTTTCTCTCAATATGATGCACTTTTTCATGATCTTTACCTTGACGAACTTGTCACAACTAACTCGGTCATATATCGTAATGCTATTCAAATGTTCTACTGCAACCTAACTCATGATGATACACATATTTACTCACGGGTTGCGGGTATTGACATCTCGTTTGATGATTTCGATTTGGCCAAACACCTTGAACTCCAAGAGCCAAACTCATGGGAAAAGTTTGTTGAAGCTCGATCGTTTCAATTTCCCGATGGGTCTTCACTTGAAAGCTTCAAGGATGACTTGTGTACTCCGAACACACGTCCTCGCAAGCTTTTGGCCAAGTATCTCAATCCCTATTTTTATGAACTTCATCGGATTATCTTTAACACTATTCTACCCAAAGCGGGATCCACCGATGAAGTCACCTACTTTGAAATCTCGGCCTTATATCACCTCCACTTTCATGTACCATTTAATCTTCCACGTACCATGATGGACTGGATGATTAATTCTAGGAAGAAACCAAGATCCTTGGTTTATGCTTTGTATCTTCCTCTGGTATTTCGTACTTTTTGCATACCTCTTGATGAGTGTCAGTTCTTACATGTCCCTGCCTTCCTCTCTAAGGCACGGAGGCTTCAGGCAGCCGTTGGCTCACCAGTCGTGTCTGAGCATTCTGATGATGAGCCAGATGCCCCTTCTCTGGGACAGGATCCTCCTCCTCCTCCTCCTGCCACTCTCGAGTCTCTTCAGACCATGCTCCGCGATCGCTTCACCTTAGAGGATGATCGTTGGACTTAGCTGGATTATCGGACCACCCTGCAGATGAACGCTATCAGCAACTCGCTGTACGATATTCGGTACTCCATGTCTCGCCATCCTTCCATGCCTATTTCTATGGAGCGGGACCCTGGTCGTGAGGGATATCGTATCGATGACCCTTGGGTTATTCGCTACTTGGATCCGGATGCGACCTTCGTGGACCATCGTCGTTCCTTCACTGATCCATCAGACGACGCTGTGCCTTCACGAGCTCGATCATGGATATGGACTTCTACTTGCTGCTGCTACGGAGGATCATAGTTTATGTCTTATGCATTTTTGGATTTTTAGTTATCATTGCTATTATGCACTTTGGATGTATTAGACTTATTATTTTGTGTGACTGTTGAGACATTCCGTAGTTTTATCAGTTTCTATGCAGTTTCTTCCATTATCTTTTGGTGTGCTTGCCAGTTTTTTAATGTTTATGGTTAATTGCTAAATGCCAAAAGGGGGAGAGATTCTGGTATATTCTATATTCTTTTTATATCTGTATCTGTGCTTTGGGGAGAATATTCTTATCAGGCCAACAAGATTCAAAGCAATGTTTACGGGAGAGCTATTGCTAGCTCGGCATTGATTACGGGGGAGCTATGCCATGTCTATATAAATGTGTCCAGGTATGAATATTGAATATACAATTATCATTTTGTCAATTATCAATATGGGAGAGATTGTTGACACAAAATCACAGTCAACCAAATATTGATAGAATTGACTAAATGATACTTGTGATAATTCAATACGACACATGAAGACTACATCCAGTACAAGTCAGACGAAAGCTCAGATTTGCAATACAAGTTATTTTGAGTCTGTATTTTACAATTTTATTGAGTCTAGACTTATGTAAACTGAGCTGTGCTGAGCATCTGAGACTTAACCTATACCCATATCCAAAATCCAAAAGCTCCACACAAACCAAAAATAAGCCCATTGGACCATTGACCCATTCTGTGCTCTGGAGACAGAGTTCGGGACGAACTCTGCCTCCACACAGAGTTCGGGCCGAACTCTGTCTCCTAAAAATCAGCATCCTAATTTTTAGGGTTGGCTGGTTGCAAGTTGTCCAACGGCCAAATTTTTGAATGATCCAACCAGAATTCTGGCCGAATTCTGCCTACCTGATATCCTATAAATAGGCCATGAATTCTCTCATTTTCAATCATCCAATCTTCTCTTCTCTCTAAAGCTCAATACAAGCCATACCCTTCTTCATCTACTAGCCACAAGCTCCCTAAGCCTCAAGTGCTCAGCATTTTTTAGTTAGGAGTTTGTGCAAGAGTTCAAGAAGTCGCTTGGAAAATTCCAAGCATCGCCACTGCGATCTTTGTAAGAAGTTGACGTGCTCTTCTGAAGAAAAGGCACGGGGTGTAACTACTATTTCACAAATAGTGGATTTAATCCTGAGCTAGAGTTCTCAGGCCTGGACTAGTCCTCCACAAAAAAAACCAGATTAAAATTGGCTGTGTTTGCGTATGCTTTCTTGCTCATTATTTATTTCTGTATTTACTCTGATTATTTTCACTTGTGAAAGAGTTTAATTTTTAATTGGCTATTATCGCTATAAACTCTATTCGTCCCCCTCTAGAGTTGCCATCTGTTCTTCAACCTAATGCTTATGTCATAATGAGGCCAATTTTTTTTTGTTAATTTTGCGTTTAGTACCACATGACTTCACTTGCAAGGTTTCATTATAAGATGCAATAGTTTCAACTGAATATAGGTTATCATAAACATTAAGGGAACCGTTACCAATAATATTTAAATTTAAAGATAGACTAAACTTATTGTTTCTAAATGAACAATGATAACCAGATTTGTCCATTAAGAAAACTGAAACTGAATTTCGTCTAAAAGACGGTACAACAAAAGTGTCTATCAAATCCAAATAATAATCGGTTCCTAAAAATAACCTAAAATGTCCTATTGCTTTCACTTCTACCGAATTGCCGTCAACCACATAGATGTATCTTTCACCATCTATTGACTTTCGGTAACTCAGGCAACCTTGCCTAGAACATTAATGTGGGTAGTCCCACCAGAATCTAACTACCATGAGTTTCTTGGTACTAAATCTAAATTAACCTCAGAACAGATCAAATTTAGAAATGTACTTTTCTTTATACGCCATGCGTGGTACTTTGTACATTTCTTCCTTATGTGTCCTATTTTATCACAAAAGAACAACCCTTAGTTTTATATTATTGTTTCTTTTGATTTGGACCCTTAGCAGCTACTGTATTCATTTCTTTTTGCCCTTAAAGTTTATCCCATTAAACATAAAAATTAAAATCTTATTGGCAGATATTTTAACAACATTAACTGTAAAGAGAATAAAGCAACAAAAAACAAACATGCTCTAACAAATAACCAAAGCGTAAAATATAGTCAAACAAATTCAAATAATGGTGAACCCCATCTCAAGATACCTAGTACATCATTAATATCAAGTCTTTGGACAGTGATATTAACTGCAAGTGGTATTCTTGGTGTAATAATTAAACATTGACAATAAGTCATGTCAAATAATAAGCCTATCTTTGGATCGGGTTATTATTCACATGTAAACCGTATAATTGCCACACATTTATCACCACAAGTATGTGTGCAATTCGGCCAAGTATTAACCTTCCTTTGGGCCGGCTAATACTCGCATGAATTTACACACACAAACATCTAACATCCCTCATAGACTATCTACGCAAGAGATGTCACTTTGGTGACATCTTGTTTCAATGGATTTATTTAGAATATTAGACGACTATTGCTAGTCACAAAAGACACCAAATTTTTTTTTTGAATGTTGACTAAATTTTACAAAACCGAATCATGTCCAAAACTTTATGTACATGCATAATTAAAATATTACAACTAAAATAAGATAATCATAAGCATGTAAATCTCTTTACATGATTCAAACAAATATTCTTAATTTGACTAAACTGAGCATTGTCAACATAATAAAATTCACGTAATATTTTACTGAAGATATGGACCAATAGATTGCTTCAAATAACCCATAAAGATTATATTAAAATAATCTGCTGAAGATATGTACGTCAATAGATTACATCAAATATATGACTTAGAACATAAATTTATTGGAAACTAAATTTATGCCAAACATAAAATCGTCTATATTTGATTCCAATTTGTCCTCCAATGATCAACTTAGATTGGAAAATACTCTAAATTGAGTAACACCAAATATCTATCAGCATGAGTAATTGGAATCTAACCGACATTCAATATTATCACATGTCCAGCAATAAGCATATTCATGCGTATTTAATATAATGGAGAATTTCTACGGTCATTATCACATGCGTCCATATCTAATATTTAAGCATGAACTAAGAGATCATTACTGTACATAAATTATGAATTCTATCAAGATTTTCTTAATATGGCAATCAAATCAACGAAGGATGGACAGCAAATCAATGTACAATAAGCAATGGAGAACCATGTATGTAAAAAATAAAATAAATAAATTATGATGTGCAAACATGTTGGAACAGTTGTTTATGTACGGAAACAACTCAGTAGTAGAAGACAAGATTCCAATAGTTGTTCTCTTTATTTAGCCATCTAGTACAACACTAAGAAAATATATAAATTATATTCCACCATAAATTATAACCCACCATGTGTAGTAGTGTCAACAATTTTGATCAAACAACACAAACATAAGTGCCATCCTAGTCCATTAATTATAGATGTATCGTTTGGATACATGTCCAGCATGATCTGGTCGGAACAAATATCTGAATTTTTTTTTCATGTGCATCACAAGATCAAGAAATCAGTTATTGAGAAACTGTAGATCTAATATTCGTGTATCATAAATTTTATTTTATGAACCATTGGAACCCTAAATTAAAATTAGAATGAAGGATCTATGATTTCTGAACAATAACAAAAAATTGATTCTGAAACTTCAGCCTCATAAATCAAACATGAAGGCTCTGATACCACTTGTTAGAAATTTTATTGTGCCCTGTCGATTCATGAGATGAAGAACATAAATTAAATTGCGGAAGCGTACCTGAATCTATTGCTAGACTTGATGGATCTTGAAGCGAACGTCTCTTTATTGGGTTCGATCTTCCAACTTGCTACGACCCTTAATGACAAAGAAGAATCCGAATCCTTTGTCCCTCTCTTTCTGTTGATGGGGATGCAGAAGAGAAAAAGAGAAAACCTCTCTTTTGGTGGCCGTATAAGTTGGGGACCATAACCCTAATGAATACATATATTTATATGTTTTGACATTTCTAATTTGGCCCCTCATCAAATTAGAATTATCTCCGGTATCTACACATTAATTCCATGACAATTATACCCTTAAGCCAATTTCCAAATATACCACTTTAATTTGGCTTAATTATTTAGATAGCCTAAACACAATTAATTTTACATGTGTGGCCCCTTAATTATTGAATAATTCCAACATTCGTTTTTTTGTTGGTTTTTTTATCTATTAGTTTGATTTGGTTTAATCATTAGTTATTTTTAATTTATTAGTTAATTTGTTAGTATTTCTACTATAGTTAATATATTTTGTTATAATAATAATATGTTAACTAATAGATTTTTGGTATTATCTATATTAGTTAATATAGAAATCTTTACTGTTATAATGCGGCTTAAAACCTTAAAAAAAATTAAGTACCATAGATGTAGTTGTTTTCTCACGTAGTTAAAAAAAAAACTAAAACCTAAAATCCTCCTAACTAACATGAACATGTGTAAATCCAAAAATATTTTAAATTTAAATTATATTTTAAGTAAATAAATGATATTATCTAACTAAACACATATCTAAAATTTTAAAAATTTATTTATAATAAATCATAACTAAAATATATTAAAATTATATTTAAAGTATTCTAACATAATTTAAATTTCTATATTCAATAATACCGTAGATTTTTTCTCTATATTTAATATATAAACAAATGTGTATTTATAACAAATTAATTTGCATATTTTTTTTTTATTAAGAACAAATTATTGGACGAATAAACATATTACTATAGATAATAACAAAGTAAAAATACAAATTAATATAGATAATAGTAAACTAATATATTAGTTATACAAATAAATATAAATAACAATAAATTAATATATAAAATAAAATAATATATATAAATAAATAAATATATTAGTATACAAATAAATATATACAATGAAAATTAATATGAACAAATTAATATATTCAAATTAAATGTTATAATAACTAACAGATTTTGTTATTATATATGTTAGTTGATATACATTAGTTGATATACAAATTAATTTATATACTATTTTTGTTGGAATTATTCAATAATATGGGCCACACATGTAAAATTAATTGTGTTTGGTTATCTAAATAATTAAGCCAAATTAAAGTGGTCTATTTGGAAATTGGCTTAAGGGTATAATTGTCATGGAAATAATGTGTAGATACCGGAGATAAATCTAATTTGATGAGGGTCCAAATTAGAAATATCAAAAACATATAAATATATGTATTCATTAGGGTTATGGTCCCCAACTTATACGGCCACCAGAAAGAGAGGTTTCTCTTTTTCTCTTCTGCATCCCCATCAACAGAAAGAGAGGGACAAATGATTCGGATTCTTCTTTCTCATTAAGGATCGTAGCAAGTTGGAAGATCAAACCCCATAAAGAGACGTCTGCTTCAAGATCCGTCAAGCAAAGACAATGGATTCAGGTACGCTTCCGTAATTTAATTTATGTTCTTCATCTCATGAATCGACAGGGCACAATAAATTTCTAACAAGTGGTATCAGAGCCACCCTGTTTGATTTATGAGGTTGAAATTTCAGAATCAATTTTTGTTGTTGTTCAGGAACTCTAGGTCGTTCTATTTAATTTAATTTAGGATTCCAATTGTTCGATCAATTTTTTTATAGATTTTATGTTTAGTGAGTTTTTAACCGGCTGAAAACATATAGTTTAAAACTTCATCGAACATGTTTAGGACATATACATCAAATGTTGCTTTGGAAATCATGCATTAAATATGGAGATCCAAATTTTATTGAATAAGGTTATGTTGATTCTCCAATTGGTTTCATATAAAGTTGTGATTTTTTCTTTATATGTTTTCCGATCAAATCATATATATATATTATATGTATTGATCGGTATTAGATGAATAAATAAATAACTAAAAAATAAAAATAAAAAAGCAGCGAAGGTATGGTGGAGGCCATCAGGTTTGGACTCATCATCATTATTAGATGAGCAAATAAATAATGTAAGATGCATGCTCACATTATTTTATTTGCTTTGGACTCATCATCATTATGGTCATATATATATATATATATAAAAACACATATATATATAAGGCTTGTGCATAAATGATTCTGTAATTGGGACATGGATTTTTGTCCTTGAATTGTTTTTTCCCATCAATATTGGTGAAGTCGGTCCTTAAGTTTGGTAACAGAGGTATATGCGTAAGTAGTAGTACTATTAGTTTTTATTGACATTCCAATGAACTCATTGTTATCTATTATATGCATTCGACACATGATCTGCTCATAATTGGTGCAATATTTAGTGAATAATATCTTTTGGTTTGGCATATTTGCATAATTCAGTCAACAGAAAAATTCAGATTTTGTGTTCAATAGATTATTTTATTTGGAGTAATCTTTATGCGTTAATTGATGTAATTCGTTAATACATATCTTCAGTAAAATCTGTTAATGTATCTGTTGATTTGTGATTATTTAATTTAAATAAGCATAAGGATTTGGACATGATTAAGTTTTGTAAAATTTAGTCAACATTCAAATTTTTGGTACCTTTTGTGACTAGCAATAGTTGTCTAATATTCTAAATAGACTCATTGAAACAAGATGTCGTCAAAGTGACCTCTCTTGCATAGATAGTCTATGAGGGATGTCGGATGTTTGTGTGTGTATATTCATGCGGGTATTAGCCGGCCCAAAAGAAGGTTAATACTTGGCCGAATTGCACACATACTTGTAGTGATAAATGTTTGACAATTGTAAGGTTTACATGTGAATAATAACCCGATCCAAAGATAGGCTTATTATTTGACATAACTTATTGTCAACGTTTGATCATTACACCAAGAGTACCACTTGCACTTAATATCACTGTCCAAAGACTTGATATTAATGATGTACTAGGTATCTTGAGATGAGGTTCGCCATTATTTGAATTTGTTTGACTATATTTTACTTTTTGGTTATTAATTAGAGCATGTCATTTTTGTTGTTGTTTTGTTCTCTTTATAGTTAATGTTGCTATAATATCTGACAATAAGAATTTAACTTTTATGTTTAATGGGATAAACTTTAAGGGCAAAAAGAAAAAGAATACAGTAGCTGCTAAGGGTCCAGCTCAAATGAAACAACAATATAAAACTAAGGGTTGTTTCATTTGTGACAAGTCGGGACACATAAATAAGAAATGTATAAAGTACCATGTATGACATATAAAAAAAATTATATTTCTAAATTTAGTCTCTTCTGAGGTTAATTTAGCTTTAGTACCAAGAAACTCATGGTAGTTAGATTCTGGTGGGACTACCCACATTAATGTTTTAGGCAAGGTTGCCTGAGTTACCGAAAGTCAATTGATGGTGAAAGATACATCTACGTGGGTAACGGCAATTCGGTAGAAATAGAAGCAATAGTACATTTTAGGTTATTATTAGGAATCGATTATTATTTGGATTTGATAGACACTTTTATTGTACCATCTTTTAGATGAAATTCAGTTTTTGTTTCCTTATTGGACAAATCTGGTTATTATTGTTCATTTGGAAACAATAGGTTTAGTCTATCTTCAAATTCAAATATTATTGGTAACGGTTCCCTTCAGGTTTATAATAACCTATATTCAGTTGAAATTGTTGCATCTTATAATAAAATCTTGCAAGTGAAGTCTTGTGGTACTAAATGCAAAATTAACAATATTTTTTTAGCCTCATTATGACATAAGCGGTTAGGTCACATCTCTAGAAATAGAGTTGAACGATTTGTGTCTGATGAGATTTGGATTTCATTGACTTTATAGACTTTAATGTCTATATTAATGTGTAAAGAAAATACAGACCAAAGTTCAATTGTAAGCAGCTACTTTATTGGCTATGCTGACAAATCAAGGGGTTAATAATTATACGATCCCACACAAAAGAAATTTTAAGACGAGAAGTGTAACTGTTTTTTAGGATGTTGAGTTTGGGGGAGAAATAAAATTTGGGACATTGTCTTTAAGAAGAAATTGATTGTGATTCCTACTATCACTTTTGACGATGTGCAGGATTCTGTACCTGTCATTGATCAAGAAGTGAATTCGGAGCCTCAAGAAGACAATGTCGAATTACCTCTACAAGTCGTTGTTGAGATACCTTGAGAAGACAATGTAGCGGCATCCCCATACAAAATAAGGTAATTATTTCTAAGGAACAAACTCAACAACCTCAAGAACTGGCAATGTTAAGATGGTCCACAAGAGAAAGGAGAAATATAATTTCAGATAATATTGTCATATTTCTCTAGGAACGTGAGGAAGACTATGGATACTGGAAGATGATCTAATCAATTTCTGTCAGACCATGGAAAGTTCTAATTCTCAAAGTGGATTCATACAATAAATAAGGAGTATAAGTCTATACAAGACAATAAAGTTTAAGAACTTGTCCCATTACCAAAAGGTATGAAGCCCATTGGTTGCAAATGGACATTTAGAACCAAGAATGATTCGAAGGGTCATGTGGAAAGGTATAAAATACGTCTTGTAGCTGGTGACTTTACTCAAAATTTTGGGATTGATTTTAAAGAGTTTTTCTCTTCGTTATCTTTGAAAGACTCCTTTAAAACAATCATAGCACATGTTGCACATTTTGATCTTGAATTACATTAAATGGATGTCAAAACGACGTTTCTCAATGGTAACATTGATGAAACAATTTATATGGTGCAACCAGAAAACTTTGTGTCGAAAGACCCAAAGAATATGGTTTGCAAATTGACAAAATCTATTTATGAACTCAAGCAAGCTTCTCGTCAAAGGTACTTCAAATGATTATCTCATTTGGTTTTAAGATGAACACTATTGAAGATTGTGTGTATCACAAGTTCAGTGGGAGTAGGAATAATTTTTTGGTTTTGTATATTGATTAAAGTATTCAATGCAAACCAGGTGACACCTCTCGTTAAAGGAGACAAATTCGGTCTCAATCAAGTACCCTAAGATTAGCCTTAAAATTAAGAAAATACAACAGATTTTTCGTTCATGATCAGTTGTAGGGAGTCTAATGTATGCTTAAGTATGTACACGTCAGGATATTGCGTACATATTCGGATGTTAGGCAGATATTTAAGCAAATATAGATGAATCATTGGATAACAGCCAAACTACTTAAGTAATTAATAGAGAACAAGGAATTATATGCTCTTTGTAGGAGATCGGATAATTCTGGAGATAATAAGGTATTTTGACTCCGATTTTTGTTGGATGCCAACACAACAGGAGGTTCACATCAGGTTATGCTGACTAGTAGACTCATAATTTCTTCCACCATGACAGCAAGGTTTATAGGATGCTGTGAGACATCTATTCAGGAAATATAGTTGCGAAATTTTGTCACAAGGCTGCGCCTAGATGAGGGTGTTGAAAGACCACTCAAATTATGGTGTGACAATAAATCAGCAGTACTATATTCTAATAACAACAAGAACTTGTATAAGTCAAAGGATGTTGACAAAAAATTTCTAGTTGTGAAGGAAAGAATTCAGAATGGTAAAAGTGTCCATATAGCACATTAGGACAAACTCCATGTTAGCGGATCCGCTCACAAAAGCATTATCACCCAGGGTCTTTCATGAGCATACTGCTCATATGGGTGTTATCTTAATTAAGAATATGACAATACAGTGAGAGTTTGTATTTTATGTATTTGGGTGCTATTTGATTTTGGACACATTTATGTATTAAAATATTTTGGATATTTATCTTGTCAGATATATGAAAAATTCAGTTCATTATGTTAAAGTATTTGATCTCACTAAAGTTAAAGAGGATCCCAGTTGGAAATAGACATGTATTGATCACATTGCGTGTAACTTCCATGCTACGCATCCATGATTAATTTATGTCGTTTAACTATATTGGTATATGTGACCATTGATGGTTTAGTTACGCTATATGTGACGAATGCAGCTTTGATCCTATGTTGATATTGTTAATGGACGAGATTGTCCGGATATATCCTAAGGATTAAGATAGCAATTTATGAGCTCACTAAGGTTAACACAATTATAAGGTTACATATGTGGACCAGTGGAAGATTGTTGAAATTATTCAATAATATGGGCCACACATGTAAAATTAATTGTGTTGGACTATCTAAATAATCAAGCCAAATTAAAGTGGTCTATTTGAAAATTGGCTTAAGGGTATAATTGTCATAAAAATAATGTGTCGATACCGGAGATAAATCTAATTTGATGAGGGGCCAAATTAGAAATATCAAAAACATATAAATATATGTATTCATTAGGGTTATGGTCCCCAACTTATATGGCCACCAGAAAGAGATGTTTTCTCTTTTGCATCCCCATCAACAGAAAGAGAGGGACAAATGAATCAGATTCTTCTTTGTCATTAAGGTCGTAGCAAGTTGGAAGATCAAACCCCATAAAGAGACGTCTGCTTCAAGATCCGTCAAGCAAAGACAATGGATTCAAGTACGCTTTCGCAATTTAATTTATGTTCTTCCTCCTCATGAATCGACAAGGCATAATAAATTTCTAACAATTTTCCTTTACAAAATCTATTACATATTAACTAATTTATTTTGTTATTATCCATAGTATAAATAATGAGAAATTAACTAATAGTTTAAAACAAACTAAAAGATTAAACAAAATCATAAAATATTTTCGGAATTAAAAGATAAAACAAACTAAAAGATAAACCAACCAAACCACATAAAACCCAACCAAACCACATAACACCAAAAGAAAAAAAAAAAATCAAAAACTCATCTTCCGCCAACTCAGTTGGCGGAATTTATACGTACCCTTTTTCCGCCATCACAGATGGCGGAACATATCTCTTCTTCTAATTTATCCAAATTTTTTTTTTTTGCCTAATTTAATTAAAAATAGTTTTGTTATAGCAAAATTTTTCTTATTCTTTGATTTTTAAAGTAATTTTTAAAATTAATTAAAAGAATATTAAAATACGTGTAGAACACATGCATATACACTAATATTAGTTAGGAAAGAAGGGTCGGGTGGGTAGGTCATAGGTGTCATCAACTGATCGGACGTTGCAGACCGACCGCATTCATTTCTCGAACATAAAGCTCACCGGTCTGGTTGAGTCAGTGAGCAATCCGCGTCAAAAAGGGGTAGGTGAGTGAGTCGTGTCGCGAGCAGTGTGATCTCTTTACAAACTCTCTCTCTCTCTCTGCCTCTGCCTTCTCATCGCCACCAACACCAACTACTCTCTCTCTTAGTCTCTTTCCCTCCAAAGAAGGAAGAAGAAGAGCAATCATGGCGGCATCTTCGTTTCTCTCATCGAAGATCTTCTTGAAAGGTTCCAGAACCGACGGCTTCGGATTCCAATCCTCCGATCTCCGGAAGCAATCTCCTCCCTCCTCCGTCCAGATCTCGATCCAACGACGTCGATTCCCTCCTCCTCCTACTACTCCGCGGACTCTAGGTCTTTATCTTCTTCGTCACCTTCACGATTCCCTCCTCCATTTGGAAATTTTATTGCGATTAAGTTTGATAAATGAGAAATTCTAATGGAATGAATAAATTCCATCTATTTAAGATCTTGGGAAATGGATAATCTTTCCAACTTTGTTACCTAAAAAAGGGAATAGATTTTGAAGGACTGACCGAAATTATTTTCATTCCCGTCTAATGAAAATCGAAAACCTTTTATGTTTGTAACTTAAACAATGTGTTCGTTCCCATGGGGGAGCATAACTTCCCAACATTTATTCAGGCTGGATTCATGCAAGGGTAGGTGCGCTGGAGTGATGTGGGACGAATGGGCCGCGGTGGAGCAGTGTGGTACGGGCCGTCTGGGCCGCGATCGAGCGTGGTGGTGCATGCTGTCTATGTCGTAGTGGAGTGGTCTTATGAGTGTATGTATGGACCATGGTTACGTCAGGCATCTGTAATAAAATTTACTTATTGTCAACATCGGAATGCCATACACCTGTATGAGTGTATGTATAGACAACATCGGAATGCCATTCACGTTCTTCTTGACTCTAATGGGGCCTCTATTATGAGGCAAATATGGTTTGTGACGAAGCGACCAGATTTTTCAAGGAACTTTACAATCAGACCGACTACCAGACCATTTTCTCCCATTGTGTGTTTAAGAAGCTGGTGTTGGGACGTGGTAATCTGGTCTTGCGGAAGCCAATTTCTATTGACGAAATTGATCTAATTGTCAAGAAGGTGGATCAGAATAAATCTCTGGGGCCGGACGGGTTTGGCACTGCTTTCTTCAAGAAACACTGAAGTATGTTCAAATTCGAGATCCTAGAAGATGTCAGTGAATTCTTTGAATCGGATCAATTGCTCAAGGAACTTAATCATATTTTTTGTTGTTCTGATTGCTAAGGTAGAGGGAGCTTCCTCTCTTGGAGACTTCAGGCCTATTGCGTGCTGCGATTTCCTGTACAAGATCATCACACAACTGATGTGCGACCAGATGAGGTCGATTATGCAAGAGCTAATCTCTCCTAACCAAGCTGTCTTTATCAAAGGTAGATCTATCTCAGATAACTGTTTACTAGCCCTCAAAGGGGGGACACACCACGTCTCAAATTGGATCTTAGAAAAGCTTATGACTTGGTCAACCGTGACTTCCTATGCTACATTATGAATTGTATGAGATTTGATACTTAGTGGGTGGACAGGGTGAGCGAATGTGTCTGCACTCCCTCTTTCTCGATTCTGATTTAGGGTCAGCCAGAAGGCTTCTTCAAGAGTTCCAGGGGGATCAGACAGGGAGATCCGCTTTCACCATACCTTTTTGCTATGGTGATTGAGTTCCTCTTGTGCTTGATTGACGAGGCGGTTATGAAGGGAGAAGTAACTCAGTTGTTTAAGAAGACGACCCCGATAGTTTCTCATTTGATATATGCGGATGATCTATTAGTGTTTGTGGAGCCTTCTGATTGGTCAATCGGTGCTCTTAAGAGTATTTTTGACAAAATTGAAATGTGGACGGGCTTACAGCTGAACAAAAACAAGAGCTAGATGTTCTTTAACAGGACTTGCAGAGACAAAGAAACGTGGCTAGGAAAGATGAACATTTCTAAGGGTACGCTTCCGGTTAAATAATTAGGGACACCTTTGTCTATCAACCATGCCACTTTTGCGGACTGCGAGGGTATCCTTAACTACACTCAAGCCAGGTTGGCAGGATGGCAGTCTCAGATATTGTCGTTTAGGGACCGGATAGAACTCATCAGGGCGGTCACTTCAGCTATTGCTTTGTACTGGCTCCAGGCTATCATAATCCCTATAGCTACTATACACAAGATAGAACGTATGTGTGCTAATTTCCTATGGAAGGGAGGTCATGCGATCAGTTGGGAGGAGTTGTGCTTGCCCAAGAAAGAGGGAGGTGTTGGCTTGAAGGCGCTTACTTTGCTTAGAAAAAATGGCTTCCTACAAAATGTTCTGGAGATTCCTCTCTGCGAAGTTTCTATAGACGGATTGGATCAGAGGGAGGTACTTCCCTAAGGGTGATTTTTAGCCTGCCAAGATCAATAACATCTCGGTGACAGTTAAATGCTGATGGGGATGTGGAGCTCGGTTAAACCTAGACTGACTAGGGTTATTTGTTATGAAAATCAGATTAATTTGTGGCATGATCCCTAGATCAATCATAACAGTTTGATAGATAGGGAGGGTTGGCACGTTTACGAGTTAAGGGGATCCACTGAACATGTTAATTTCCTTATCCAGGAGGGAGAGTGGACCTTTCAAGGTCGATTGATAGAGGCGGCTCATGCGGCTGATATTCGGACAGTGAAAATTGATAGGATGGACACGAAGGACTACTGGCTTTGGGAGGATATGGATATAGGCTCTTTCTGCTTTAGGAAGGCCTTAAATCAAATTCGGAACAGAAATGCGGACGTAGATTGGGCAGAACTGATTTGGACTAAAGGAGGAGCAGTCAAGAATTCCATTTGTCTATATAAGATGATCTGTAATCGCTTAATGACTAGGGACCGTCTTAACATGTTTGGTGTCGACTGTCCAGACAAGAAATGTTCCTTGTGTGGGCACATGGATGAGTCCAGGACCATCTTTTCTTCTGTTGTGACTTTGTTTGGAAGATTTTAAACAAGGAGCACAGATGCTTTGGACTTCCGTTATGCAGAATAGGGAGATGTTGTCTGCCTTGAATGAGGTCAGAGTGCAAAAAGGAACGAGAGAGTACAGACGGCTAAGGCTGATTTCTAGTGCAGTGGTGTGGCATGTCTGGAATGAAAGAAACCAACGCATCTTTGAGGGCCTAGCTACCCGTATAATTATTGTACAAAGAAAAATACAATATGATATAGATATCCTAGAACCAAGATGATTCATTTTGTGTTGGTGGGGATGGTAGTTATGTAATGTTAGCTTCTGCTTTTCAATAATATTTAGCTTCTTCGGAAAAAAGAAAGACTTGATAGCTCAAGTGGCTTTTGTGGAGACATAAGACCTGAGTGGGTGGTGTTAGAATCCCGGTGGGGATGAACAATTACCCCCACCGGGATTCAAATACCGCCCACTCGGGTCTTATGTCTCCACTCCCACTCGGGTCTTATGTCTCCACTCTAGCTACTTGAGCTATCAATCTTGACCATATATATACTCTCAAAGCTTCCTAGCTCAAGTGGCAAGGAGGTGGAGATGTAAGTCCCCCAAGATGGGCGGATTCAATCTCGGAGGAGGGCATTATTTTTTGAGGAATTTCCATGACAAGTCCTTGTGGGTTCATGTGGGGAGTTGGTGGGCCATGTGCTGCTATGCTTGTAGGTATGACAGTTCGCAACTTTGGTTGTTGTGATCCTGCTAAGGCTAGAGTGATGACCAGAATGGACGTGGAGGACGCGCGGGATATCGCTGAGTTGAATGCTGAGAAGGAGGCTGAGGTTGTCGAGAAGGACGTCGAGTGCGGTACAGAATAATAATATGTGAGTTTTGAAAAAATCTCGTGCATGTGCTATATATATATATATATATATATATATATATATATATATATATATATATATATATATATATAACCTTTATCTGATCAGAGAATAGAAAAATGATTGCCTTCTGAGTTTGACTTGCTTGGTGGGATCTTATCCGCTCTAATTGAATTAGTAAGCGAGCTTGGTCTTTATCGTATCAGTTTGATTGAATCAGATGTTAAGCGAATATCAACCGTTATTGGAATAAGATATATGGGAGAGAAGAATCATGAGCATTTAAAATAAATAAGTTACAATTTTACAATTTTCTTTAATTTATAATAGAATAATTAGTTTGAAATATTCTATACAACCAAATATGTTATTACCTGAAAAACACCTATGTATGTCCTTATTGGTAATTACACATGCAATTTCCATTCTACAAACTGTGGAAAGTCCGTTCCAGATGAAGTTCGCCTAAACCCATATCCATTTCTTGGAAAACAACCCTTTGTTTGACAAACGTCCTTTTTGCAAGTTGTAATCCAAACTTGGCCTTGTAGAACCCCAAAAATTTGCTAAAGGCTTTATTGTAGATGTTGTTGTATTATGTTACATCGCTATGCTTATACTATAATTTCCCCACCCTCCATTTTTTAACATTTTGTCGGTCATATATCCTACTAGAACAAAAGAATTATACCTTAGCTTGGAGCTTGTTCTTCCATGAAAGTACATTCATACATATTCTTCATTTGGTTCAATAGCTTCAGTTGCATCTTGTGCAATTAACTACATAGTCGATATGTCTTTGACATTGACATGGCGTCATCCGGTGCATACATATCATAATGTTCATTTCTAGACTAGAGTGAGGCCTTCATCATTTAGGATTTTTACCTTACTTTTGATTGGGATGACATGGAACATTTTTTCCTTTTTAGTTTTTTCTATAAGTAGACGGCGTAGCCAGGATTTAGGTACAACGGGGTCAAAATCGATTAGTAAAATTTTAATACAAAAGAATATAAAAATGTAAAGAAAAATATTAGCATAAATTAGTCACAAAATATTTTGATCACATAGGAATATTTAAATAGTTGCATTACATTATAACCGACAATATAATTGTTTACAATAATCTCTTACGAGGTTTTATATTTTGAAAATGTTGCAAGATGTCATCTTTTTCAACTTTTACGAAAATATCTTGCTCAATATATGTCATCAAACAATCATTCATAAATTCATCTCTCATTCGGTTACCAAGTGTGTTCTTGATAACTTTTATTGCCGAAAATGCTCTTTCATGAATACTTCTACCTCTAATGAAAGCTAATTGTTCATACTGAGCACTTTTGAAACATGATGTTTACAAACAAACACTACTTTTCTGCTACTTGGTGCTAAGGTTTCTCAAAACAATGCATAGGTATGTGATGCTGTTGCTTGTTTTTGTGTGTATTAGATATATATATATATATATATATATATATATATATATATATATATATATATATATATATAATTAAAAAAAAAAAAAAAATCTGAGTGGGGTCACGTGACCCCACTCGCCCCCTTCTCCCTCCGCCAGTGGGCGTCGCTTTGTGCTTGTGACAATAAGGCTTGTTGATTGCATCTCGGAGGATGTAGATGTGAGTCATGGAAACAGCCTTCCCATATAATGGGGGTAAGGCTCCATACATCTTGACCCTCCCCACACTGCGTAAGCGGGAGCCTAGTGGCATTGGTACATCCTTTATAATTCTACAAGTAACAAGGCTCCACTTAAGTTACTACATTTAATCTGTACCATTCATTCTTAACTCTGGTAGTTTTGTCTTGGAGGATTGTCATGTTGTGAGTTTCTTTTTTCACACTTATTTCTCTACGTTCACCTTCTCAACTAATGCATCTTTGTCAAAGAAATCTGATGTTATAAATATTAGAGGTCATTTTAATTAAATTTCCAGAGGTTGGTTGACTGCCAATCCTCTTCCTTGGTTCAACACTCTTCCTTTGCGCATCTGAATATCCGTGATTTGAGCTTCAGATATTTGCAGAAGTTGCATGCTAGTTGTTAAGTAATTATTGAAATTTCTAGCCAAAGTTCTTCCTATTCTTACTAGGAGGCATATGCTAACCGTACATGAGCTTTATTTGTAACGAGCTTTATTTGTAACAATTTGTATCCTAGCTGCTCGAGGCGTCTTGATATAGTGGAAAATCCAAACTTCCAATCTTTAGAATATTTATTTTGATTACAAGATCTTTGTTATTAACTAAGAAAGGGTCATTCTAAGTTAAAAATGATCAACACCTTACGAGCTTTGTTATTGATAGAATTTTACTGATATTGGTAGAGATTATTATCATAAATTTGAATTATTATGATCTATGATATTGTGTATGCCTAACTTTTGTTCTAGTTCTTAGACTTGATGCTGCACATATGGACTTACTAGCTTGCTAAGGTAAATATGGTCAAGGTAAGAACTAAAGATTCTTTCTTTAGTATATTAATTTATATAATAACTGTGTGTGATTTCCGGTGTTGAGTGTTCCACTGAAGGGGTTGGTGAACCCAGGGAATTCAACGGAGGGTTGCTCCGGGTCTTTTTACAACTGTGAAAATTTTCGGAGTCCAGAATTTTGTCAGAAAATTTAAGAATTCCCACAAAGAGCCATTTTACTATATTCCGAAAATTGGTTAATGTATTAAACCTTACCAAGGAATATAGTACAGTTTCCTAGAGACAAATTCCACAAAACTCTAAAATCCGTACTATATAGGACGCATAGGACACAAATGCACGTTCACACAAGTACAATTAAATTCCAATATTTTCTTGATTCCAGAAAGGAATACAATTCCGTAATACGGAATTCACCTATCAATGCAATATCACTGTATAGCGTGATGTCGTGAACACGCGAAATGGAATATATGATTGGATGTTATGTATTTCCGCTAAGACGGAATAGCTTGCCATATGGTATCCTTGCAAAGCGTGTTGTCACTGACACATTAGACGAAATACGAATCGGAACCACTAATTCAACCTAAATTGTATGTTAGATAAGAATGTTTGTGATTTGTAGAAATGTGCTCATGTTCTTTGATTTGTCATATTCAGCATTTTAAGTTGGTTATCATTCACAAATTTCAATCTTGCACTGGTCTGTGTGTCTGAATACTCTTATTGGTGCGATCCCATGATTTTTGAACTGCCATCCTGTATTCCATTTGCATTATCTGGCCGCCTGTATTATTGACTAATGTAGCATGCCTTATCTTTACTATACTCTGCAATGTCTTACAACATACGAACCTTGTATTCTTATTATTGGTATTCCATGGAATTCTTTGTTTATTCGCAGAAAGCAGAGTTTTAGGCTGCTAAGAGGTGATAGATCATCATACATTCAAATATTTGATTCCAAGTTTAATTAAAAACAACTTTATCATGTAGTTATGTTTCATGGTCTATCACTTCTGTGTTTCCAAATTTCTGAACTCCACAGTCGATTTTTTCAATTTTTCCATATACAGGTTATACAGTCTATCTTTGTTTATTACTTTCTGATATGCAATTTTCTGAGCATAATTTTGTTAAATTCAATAATCTAAAGTATATGTGGAAATAACAGAGGTGCGGGCCACCGGGAATGTATTTGGGAAGAACTTCCAAATTGCAACCTATGGAGAGTCTCATGGAGGTGGTGTTGGCTGTATCATCAGTGGGTGTCCACCTAGAATGCCATTATCTCAAGCTGATCTGCAAGTAGAACTTGATAGAAGGTAATTGTATGATTTTCTTGCGTTTTGCCTTCTCTAAATGGATCATTTTATTGCATGCTTATTAGCCTGTTCTGCCAATGATCTGTTTCTTATTGTCTAAGCCCAGGAGGCCAGGCCAGAGCCGAATCACTACCCCAAGGAAGGAGACTGATACATGTCAGATCCTTTCAGGAATTTCTGAAGGTTCAGCTCTTCTTCTAAAATTCTGGCAATGCATCATCTTATCCTTTCTAAAGTTAGCTTTTCCATGGAGTTTGACTTTGTATTATTAAGTCAACAATTTCGGATGAATGCTTTGCTGTTTTCTGTTCTTCTTGTTGTAAGATGAGAATTTCAAATAATTCTATGTAGAAGTTGAACGATATGCCTTATCAATTGCAGGGATGACTACAGGAACTCCAATCCATGTTTCGTACCAAATACAGATCAAAGAGGACATGTGAGTACCAACAGAAACATGGATCTCCTTTATTGGAAGATCAAGTTAGATGCATATTTACTACGATTAGATTTTCTTCTATACAAGTGTGATTCTAGTTTCATTAACCATAAAAGTAACTATCATGATTATATAAATCCACTCCATCCTGAGTATATGTGTCACCTTTGGGATATGTTTGTCTCTATCCCTGTAGGTGTATGAGGTTATTTACTACACTTAAGATGTCAATAATGCCTAAGGATAATATTTTAACTTGGCATTAATTTGACTCGCTGATTTTTATTCCCATACTCATAAACTTGATATCAGTGCCCACATCTGGGATATATTCCTACCATATGAGCCTGTTGATTGTCTTGATTGCAGATTGAGGCATTGACTGAATAGTCTACATCATTAGCTTCCGTAAGGCCTAGGTTCTAGTCATATCATATGCAGTTTCATTATATACATGTCATATTAGCCCAGAGCGCCGGCTGATAACTCTGAGAAACTTCAATATAGAACTTTTTACTTGCTGATTTTTCTTTGACCCAGCTTTAAATCCATCCCATCCTCAATGATCTTTTTCAGGATTACAGTGAAATGTCTAAAGCATATAGACCTTCTCATGCAGATGCAACATATGATTTCAAATATGGTGTGAGATCAGTGGAGGTACGTTTCCTGTGAACAAGTTCTTCCTGGAGATCCCTGCCTTTCAATTGTTTCAACATTGTTTAATCAGTGCTTTAGAGGAGCTGAAGGAAGCCTGTCCGCTTAAAGTTTAAATGTTTCTACTTTCAACATACTTGAGAGTATGTGTTGTTGATTTATGGCTTTCTAAAACGGAATTTGTAGGGAGGTGGTCGATCATCTGCAAGAGAAACCATTGGGAGAGTAGCAGCAGGAGCTATTGCAAAGAAGATTCTCAAAATGCTATTGGGAACAGAGGTGGGTCAACACGTTTTATGAGGTGCAGTATGTATGTTGGTCAGTTCATCTTTTCTATTTTGTAGGTTATTTATCCCTAAACAACCCGATAGTTCTGACATTGCATGTATATGGCATTTTCAGATTCGACAATTAACTTCTTGTTATGCTCCATCAATATTTTCTTTGCTTCATTAAATGATTATAATTGTGATTTCTCCTTTTTCTGCATGCATTGAGAATAAATGAGGTAATTGGTATATTTCACCTTTCTAATTCGTGTATTGATTATAACAAGGGGGAAATCTCCCTGCTTGGATGTATACTATTATATAATATGAAAACTTGAAAGGCTTCACCGTGAAACTTTCAGGATTCCTAAATTGCCCTTACCTTAGCTTACATTATTTAATTAGTTTGGAATTATAATAAGGGTGTAATTGTAATTATAATACAATCATCATTAGTGTCCACCACCATCATTAATACCCACTAGCATAATAAATATATACTATCCATTATCATGTGTCTTCCCACCATTACTTTTTTTTATAATGGTATAAATACCAATTATTTACAAATATCCCATTCCCTCACAAAAAAAAAAAATCTTTTCACAAAAACAGATCTCATTGCAAATATTTCACTTTTGGAAAAGGAAAAAAGATAACATAATAAAAGTTGGTAAAATATAAAATGTTTTCTCCAAATAATTATAAGTAACTTATTATGCAGCATTCCCTAAAAATACTTATTATGCTACAAATTAGCACAAAATACACGTGCAAACTTGCACGACTGCTAGTAAGAATAAATATGAGAAGATTGGTAGGCCAATATCCTGAGGCGAAACTTTTTGGGCAACTTATTTGGGTGATTGATATCAATGAACTTAAGACTAGAGCCCTTGTAGGGACTCTGTTCATCAAAATTTGCAGCGTGACAACCTGTGTTGAAGGGGTATTGAGAAGTAGAGCTCGATTACTTAGCAGACCACTATCTGACAGGAGTTTATGTTGATGATGAGTGGTTGCAGATTGATGCTTCAGAGCCTAGCTACTACCATGCTCACTCATATTTATTTGGGAAGGAAACGTCCTGGTAAAATCAAGGAAGAATCTTTTAGTGGATCTACAATTTCCAACTTCCTTTATTCGTCTTCTCTTAAAGCCTAGGAGCAGGATATTACTGTAGACTGTAATTCTTTCTCCTACTTACCATCAAAAGGAAAAGAAAAAAAGGAGCAACCTGTCATTTCACATATTGTCTTTGAAACTAAAATGGCTAAGTCAACCACAAAAGACTCATTGGTTACATTTTTTTATCACATCTCATCACTGAGGATTATAGCTCTATCCATAATTAAATGTAGTTAATCGAAGTAAAAAATGACATAAAATACTCAGAAATTGTAAATTGATTTAGGAAGTATGAGAAACAAGTTTCCTAGTAGATTTTGGTCTACAAAAGAAACCCCAAAGAAATATGTATGTGTCATCCCTCAGATCCTGGCATATGTTTCTCAAGTCCATAAAGTCGTGCTTCCTGAAGGGGTGGTCGACAATGAGACAATAACCATTGATCAGGTATCTTGTTGCTACTTTTCTGTAGTCTCTCAACATATTCCAACTCAATAATTTACTTCTTACTGAAACAACTATTTTCATGAAATCTTACAGATAGAGAGTAATATTGTTAGATGCCCAGATCCGGAATATGCTCAGAAGATGATCAATGCCATTGATGCTGTCCGTGTGAAAGGAGATTCAGTTGGTGGTGTTGTGACCTGTATTGCAAGAAAAGTTCCTCGGGTAAGAACTGTATTCAGTTTTTTAAAATCTGATTATGAGATACTAAGCTATCTCAGGAACTTCATGATTGTGTTATTTATTTAAGACCACCAGTATATCTGATGATTATACAAGTCCCCTGTTTTTATCTAATATGCATAAAGATTCCATACAATTTTCACTAGTCAATTCAATAGCTGTCACCCTTTATGCTATCAGGGGCTTGGGTCTCCAGTCTTTGACAAGCTAGAAGCTGATCTGGCAAAAGCTGTACTATCACTTCCCGCAACCATGGGATTTGAATTCGGTAGTGGATTTGCAGGTTAGGAAACTTATATTGGGAGTAAGTTATGAATAGTGATGTTGGATGGACGTATGGATGACTCAGTATGTAATTTTAAAGGTGGTCAACTTGTCAGTTTAATTGACATTTTAATTCCTGTTTTGAGGAATGAAGTTTCTTTGCTTCTTAGCATCATCATAACTGGTATTGTGTTTCCATATGTGTAGGTACGTTTTTAATGGGGAGTGAGCATAATGATGAGTTCTATACTGATGAAAATGGGGGCATTCGAACAAGGACAAACCGATCAGGTGGTATCCAGGTAGGCTTCTTCATGTTTCTGCTAGAGTTTGACAAGAAAAAAAAGTGTTACTTGTGACTCAAGTTTGCAAGTTTTATTTTATTCACATCTTTCTCTGAGAACTGTGTATTATCTGTTTGCAGGGGGGGATATCAAATGGAGAAACCATATACATGAGAATAGCTTTTAAACCAACCCCTACAATTTTCGTAAGCCAGGCCTTCAGTTTATTCTGCACTCTATGGTTTTTTTCTTGATACGATTGAAAGCGTGATTATTTCTTTACTATCTGCAAGCATTGTTGCCTGTACTTATCCAAGTAGGCATCCACAAGCTTCAGAGTTGAAATCTTAATGAATTCTCTTGGTGTAGCTGAACCCGTCATCATCCAAGCCTTCTCTATCATAACGGAGTCAGCTATGTAAGCATGAAAGGTTCATAAAAGGGAATGACAAACATCCCAGAAAAAGGATTGACAAATTCTTTAACAGGCTGCCAACATCCTCTGCTTTGGTGCCAAACCTATACGTAGCAGCTAGAAAGTACGGGCACTCCAAAAATGTGGACCGTGCAGCATCAAACACGAATTAGACACAACCCAGACACTCTAAAATACACATATTGGACACGCGTCCTTGTGGCCGTGTACTTACTTGTCGTGTCCGTGCCCGTGGAACATAGCATAGCAGCTATGAGTTAGAGAGGGCTTTCCAGTGAAACCTATGATACTAGTTAGAGGGTAGTAAACCTACCTTTTTGGTCAAGTGGTTTAAGCTCATGCAACCAAGGAGCACCCTCGAACTTCCCTACCTAGACTAGAAAAAGTTTAGACAAAGAAGTAAGATGATAAGATTTTCCGTTGAAAGTTTAATTAACCCTAAAAAGGACATATCTGCTAGCAAGGGTGTGAATATTTGAATTTCATACCACGAGAGGGAAATCTGTATGGTTTTCATCTTCTATTTTGAAATGTGAGGGGATCGGTTCAAAGCGAGTCATAGATTGGTAAAGTTTGGTAGAGCGGAGGGATCTGATTCTAAAAGTTCCCATCAAAGTTCAATATTGATTTTTTTCCCCGGTGCTTGTTTCCTTTTCCTTTACTTTCAGTGAGAGTTGCAAGGATTTTGTTAAGAGATGTGCATAGATAGAAATGGATACTGATTTGAAATACTTGATCTATCCTTAGTACCATTTTTGACATTATTTCCTGTTCAATTCAAATATTATGAGTTTCAAGTAGTTTTATTATGTACACTTGTGGTCAAAATCAAGGTTGGTGAGCCACCATCCTTGTGCTTGTAGGTAGTGAAATAGCCAACACTAATATTGGAAGGGAGAAAAAAGTTATTGGGGTTTGGGTAATTTTTACAGTTCTCTACAGAAATTTGCGTCTTATAATTTTCGAGTAATTTCTACTGTTCATACCTTTTAGCTATTTTGTCCAATTATAATTTGTGGCATGATACACAAAGAAGTATATGAAATAATGTTTATTTTCCTTCACGAATATTGGGTTATTATATGCGTATTATGGGGTTTATATAGTTTTAATAAGCCATTCTGTTTCGGAAATGATAATTCTGATGCATTCATCAACCACTTGAGCTTTCTTCAAACAATTGAATCCTGTCCTTTTGCCCTTTGTGGGGTTGTGTCTTCACAGGCTTATGCTAGTTAGGAATGTTGGTTGTGACTTCTCAGTTTACTTCTTAGTTAGTGAATTCCTAGATGTGTGTTTTGATGGTCTTGACATGAATCTGAGAGAACTTGTACGGAAAAATAGTTGCTTTCAATTTCTGAAGAGTAAAGTAAAACATGCTAAACAGTATGTAATGAAGAAAGGCTAAAATCCAAAATGGCTATATTAGAGCACCTATATTTCAAAAGATTTTAGAAGTGCTTTTGATTATGAGAGACCATTAATTTTTGCAGAAGAAACAGAAGACAGTAACCCGAGAGGGACAAGAAACCGAGCTTATAGCAAGGGGTCGCCATGACCCGTGTGTGGTGCCTAGAGGTTTGTTGAATGATTCCTAGAAGTCCTTTGATGTCGTTTCGTTTCTACTTTGAAAATCATTCACTCTTATCTTATGTGCTGTTGATGCAGCTATTCCTATTGTTGAATCAATGGTAGCATTGGTGCTTGTGGATCAATTAATGTCGCACCGAGCTCAATGTGAGCTTTTCCCTATCAATCCAGCACTCCAACAGCCCATCACCAATGGGTCCTTGATGATGCCAGAGCTTGCTCAGTAACTGAAACCATACTGAAATCTCTCCACTTGATTTTCTTCAATACAATAGTTCGAGTGATGCATTATATGGGAGGTAGTATACTATCTATGAGTTTATCTGCACAAACCAAAGCAGTTGTGTCTAGGCTTTAATGAAATCCAAGAGAACGACTAGATGTGCTCCACTTCATCAACCATGCGAAATTCATACCAGGACGCAGTGACATCACAAACTACTTCTATTAGCCTAAGAATTTGATGATTGATACTTTAAAGAAGTGTTGCATGAAGTTCAATTCATGGTTGTATGGAAGATGTTCTTCATTTATTCACAAGTACCTGAAAACATCAAATGAACATTGAGACTTTGTCCATTCGGATGCTAGGGTCTCTCAGGATAGGGACTGCCGATAGACTTGTCACCTTCCAGTGCGTATATGTGGATAGGAAGGGGCAGAAACCACAATGAGACGATGCTCCATATCCGACATAGCGCTAGCCCAAAATAAAGGTATTAATTTATGTACACAATACTGACTTTGTAAAAAACATTTTATCAAAATATAAGCACCTTCATCTTGTTTAAAGTATCTAAACAGAGGAACTACAACTTCAGAGTCCCAACTCTCACAACAAAAACTAGCATTGAAATTTCCAAATAGTAAACTAACTAACGGCCGGTAATTACTATCCAAATGCCTAAATGATGCCAATCTTGTTAGAAACATCAAGTGCATCATAATCCGGGGTCAACCTTACATAAGCCTTCTTTGTCCCATCAGGCCTGCAAAATGAAGTGTCACCATGTAAGAACAGTTGACATGTAAAGTAGTTGCAATGCCTCGAGCAGAAAATATAGGAAGAAATTTAAAGGCCTGCCTGCTGACCTGATTAGGGTATTCACTTTCTTGGTCTGGATGTCGTACATCTTCTTGACAGCAGCTTTGATCTTCTTTTTATCTGCTCGGATATCAACAATGAACACAAGAGTATTGTTGTCTTCAATTTTTTTCATTGCAGATTCAGTAGTAAGAGGATACTTGAGGATTTGGTAGTGGTCAAGCTTGTTTCTTGGCGTAGCACTGATCCTGGGATATTTAGGGTTTCTCTCTTTCTTCAGGGTCTTTGGTCGATGGAAAGTTACTGAAGTTCGTATCTTCTTGGCCTTCTTGAGGGTAGCAGCCCCAGTTTTCACAGCCTTGGCTACCTTCTGAGCCTGTGTTTTGGCATCAGCCTTCTTCGAACTTACTAAGTGTACAATAACATATAGAGATGAGAGCTTGGACACAACTAAGAGAATCAGCGTATAGAGATGAGAGAATGAAATTGTTATTAAGAGCAGATCCAGGGAAGGAAAACACGTATCATTTGTCAACCTAACAGAACTTTCATTAAGTGCTTTCCCTATTACTGGATCAATTGAGTACTTAGCCCTATGCACTTATTTTTACTTTCAGACTTCATAATGCCCTATTTTCAAGAGAACAGTAATAATTGTGTCCTCAGTTTTCAGATTTCGGAATACCCTATTTTTAACAGTTGATGGTACTTCTTTACCTAGAACTTAATAGTTATTTAACTGAAGTGACGATGTAATTTATTCGCAATTGCATGGTCAGTATTAGCTTGTCCAATCTACATATCTAGCGGAGATTTTGCTATCACTATGAGGTTAAGGAGATCTTAAGGGTAGTAGTTACTAGTACTACACGAAAATGAACAAAAGTACAAAGTACTATATAGCATATTAAGTGGCGGCGATAGAAATATTTATCATTGGGGAACATTACCCAAACTTAATTTCTTCCACTCATCAGATACCAGCAATTTGGTAGACTCGATCAAACAAAAAATAAAATAAAATAAAACTAAGCCTTGGAAATAAATTCGAGCCTTGCAATTTGGTAGAGTCGATCAAACAAAATGAAAAGAAAAAACTAAGGGTTGGATATAAGTTCAAGCCAATGATACCTTTAACTGGAGGTGCCATTCGATAAGGTAGAGTAACTTCAGCTAAAATTCAACCAACCTGAAAAGATTAAAAAAGAACAATATTGTGTGAGAACCGCCAATAATAATAATTGGACTTGCTAGATCGGGCAACCACTAGGTGCCTGTTCTTACTATTTTGATCAATCAAGAGAACCATCTTACAACTCTAGATTCTATAAATAACAATGATAGTCCAAACAAGTAGCAGCAAATCTGTACTAAATTCAAACATGCTTCGCTCTTGCTTCATTAAGAAATAATAATTGGACTCACTAGAAACACAACTGAATATCAATGAAGCAAGAGTGAAGCATGTTTGCCCCTGCAACAGAGCAGGGCCGGCCCTGAGCTAATGGGGGCCCAAGGCAAAACTTCCAAAATGGGCCCCCATAAATAATGTAAAAAAAGTTTAAATAAAATAAAATTTTGTTGTAATCAAGATTTGAACCAAGGACCTCCTAAATATAAGTCTAACACTATAACCACTACACGATAATGCTTTTTGTTAAAAAATGGCACATGATACATACTAGTTCTATTGTAGATAGTTCCATGTTGATGTCCCCTTTCGTCAGGGGGCCCTGGGCCGTCGCCCGGCCTGCCCTGGGCCAGGGCCGCCCCTGCAACAGAGAACAAGGTTCTAGCTCAACAATTCAAAGCCAAAGCTCATAGTATTGAAACTTTTTTTTTCTTTTGTTTCTTAACGTGCTTGCTGTTATCACAGTAATATCTAATATCTAAATATTCTAGTAGAAGATAGCCTTTTAATGTAGGTTTATCCATAACAGTAATGAACACTAGTTGCCTATTGACATGTTGATCATCCTCCAAGAGGACTTGCATCAATTTCTTGAACTTGTGAAAATTTTCCCAAATGTTTTTCTATACTATCCAACAACGACAACTCCATCGTCTTTCTTTCAAAGCCACGGATGCCATGGCAGATCAAATTAGCTGGATCTGTGTCTTTTCTCTAGATACTCACGCAAGAGATAAAATTAGCTGGTTCTCCATTATTATGTATTTTACCTACACCCATAATAACTTGTAAAAAAGGTTGGAGCCCACGTAAGCGGAGGTGAGAGGGGAGATGGGACCGGTGGGACCGTGTGCAAAGGGTGGGAGAGAGAGAGAGGTGGTAAGAAGGTTGTAAGAATTTGGTTGTAGACTTAGCATTTTTCTTACTTTTTAGGGTCTCTAATATAGATGGATATTATGTTTTGGATCTAAAAAATAATCGATGTTTGAGTCACTGTTCACATAAGATTGATTTCCGTATCCAAAATCTAATGAGACACAAATTCTAATATCGGTCAATTTCGAACCAAAATTCTAATATTAATATTCATATATATGTGAGACTCTAAACCTAAATAACCAAAAAAAAAATTGTAAGTTAGATCCGTAAGAAATAGTTGATGAAATAACACGACAGAGTGCAAACATTCAGAATATAAATGTCAAAATCTCTATTCTTTGAGAGAGAGATTATATTGGTATAGAATAATACCATGGACTTGAAACTCACCAGGAGGCAGAATTCTTCGGCCACACCGCGCCAGCAAAAACCCTAACCTCTCTGACAGAAGAGACGGAGAAAGCAGCTCTTCTCTTTTATACCAACCACTTCATAACCCAGCCCAGCCCAGCCCAGCCTAAATTGTACTTAATTAATTTGCAAATGGATCTGCTCGTGTCCATTCAGTTTAGCACTTTGTAAACTAAATATAACTAAATATTAAATGGGCCGTAATTTGTTGGCTATAGATTGGATTGGACCTTACAGTATTTATTTTTTAGTCATGTGCAGCCGCAGGAAAATATTGATTGAGAACATGTACTTTTGTTAGCATTTTTCCTTTTGTTATGGGAAATTGTTTTCTATTATTAGCTTTGATGTTGATAAAATATATAGACAAGAAAAGGTGTCATATTTGTATGCATCATCTTAATGACCATATACATAATATTTGGAGCAAGTGTTAAGTTTGTATACGTAGTCCTGAGAATAAAACTCGTATTATATGCAAAAATTTTCGTACCTTTCTAAAACGTATAATACTTATGTACTTTTGAAAGATTCGAATGTAGACTTTAAACATGCGATATTTTAAATGTGTTCCATACAAATTATTGAAAATTTTGGCCAAACAAATGTGGTGGAAACCTGTTTAATTAACCAAATTTGATATCATATTTAAGAATGTAAAATTTCTAACATCAATATTTTTATTTTTTGAATATTTGACTGAATTTTTGAATGTATTTTATTTGTACGGAGTCGATTTCTACTCGTAGCGTCCCGAATTTTTATCGTTTGTAGAATTGCTAACAAGGACCCCTGAGTTTTGCATAGTTGTTTATTTACTGGAGTTACTAGCTCCAGGCAGCAGTACAAGTGTTAAGTAGTGCTAGTAGGTTATTAAATAAGCAGCTAAACAGTACCAATATAGTTTTGTGCGACTTGAGTAGCATTACATACCGTAGTAGGACATACTCATAGCATAGCATGTCAAAGAAAAAAATTCCAAAAAACTATTCTGGTAGTGTATTAATTTGTTAAGATGATGTGAATTGCTGAGACAAATGTTAGTGCCGAGGCACAATTTTCGATAGAAAATCCTGAAACTGAAACAATTGTATAGACAACGTTTCAAATATCGCAACACCTTAAAGAAGATGTGCAACAGAGATCCTGGAGGATTCTGAATTACGAGGATATAAAAAGATTCTACGTAATACACAAAAAATCTAAAGAGACTTTGTGCAAGCGACTATCGGCAGTAGAGCTTCTAAAAAGAAGTTACTGTAAAAGGCAACAACAGCGATGACAGGCGAGAATGAGATGCTGGGGTGAATGAACCACCGTTGCTCAAAGCTTTATTCGCCCCACACGAGCACGAACAGCTTCCAGGAACCAGCAAGTTCACGAAGAACTTCTGGAACGCTCGTAAGTCAATATTTGAGACTTGAACGGGCTTCCTGGACTTAACAGACTCCCTCAACTCTCTTCTTGGTGCATCTTTCAAAGGAGGCCAAGGGGATCTATTTATAGAGTGGAGTTGAGACTTCACCTCTTCTCCTATCCGATGTGGGACTAAAATACCAATACTCAAAAATAGAGTTTGATATTTTAGATCATCCCACAATCAGCATAGAAGTGTGCCAGTCCACGCCTACCCCCCGAACACTCCCGTGCATGCACGAGACATCCTGGAGTCCGTGTCCGAGTCCGAGTCCGCACAACAAAAATTAACTTGCATCCTTGTTGGATTTAATCCTTTTTCCTTCTAGGAAAATACTTCCACATGGCACAAACTTGTGCCCCACTACACCTCTTGTGCACACCTCAACACAAGCAATGCATTATATTGAGATACTCACCATTTGGTGTAGCCGATGTGGGACTATCTTTTCTAGTCCAAAGGCAAAAACACCAACAATCTCCCACATATCTCAATATATGGGTTGAGCGTTCCCCACAGTGACTGCCCATCATGCATTAGGAGAGATGTCGCTACGACTTGAATCTTCCCGCATAGGTTAAATAACAGCATGATACAAGAATGGACTAAGCCTTAAATTCTGTACCATAACTGCAATTCTTCCTACTCACATAATGACATCAATTGTGCTTCTGGCTGCACATTGAAGGCCTTGTGCCAGCCTGGTTTCAGTGTATAATTTTTTTAGGCGTCTACAAGTTTACCCTCAAGAGACGGCCTGATATCTCTGTCCATACACTATAGGTGAGTTCTTTATAAAGAGTCATGGCATGAAGCATTGCGCTTCTTTGTGGTGCTACGCCGCTATGACATGGCTTAAAGCCGAGGCTTTACCCCACCTGGGTACCTCATCGTAGTGTCATACTACTGTAGCATGAGGTCACAGGCCTCTTTGTAGTGCCAAACTACCCAGCATGAAGCCTTGCGCTTCCGTGCGGTGTTACGCCGCTATGACATGGCTCGTAAAGCCGAGGCTTTACCCTACCTGGTACCTCTTCGTGGTATCATGCCACTGTAACATGAGGACATCGTCCTCTTTGTAGTGCTGTCTACAACTCTTTAATTACGTTATACAGCATTAGGCTACCTGCCTATTTGCGGTGCTACGCCGCTGTGACTTGGCTTGCAAAGCCGAGGCATTACCCCTACCTGGGAACCTCATGGTGGAGTCACCCCACTGTAGCATGGAGTTTCACTCCTTGTAGTGCTGCTCTACCGTGCTTCCTGTAAAGCACACCAGGCATTCACTCTGCCTGAGAACTCATTAAGGCGTTTAAGCCAACCTTCCACAGGATCAGTTTTTTCCGCAGAAAAAATACATAGTAGACAACAGTGGTTATAGGTCCGTATCCCTCCATGTTCCAGAGAACAAGTACCCACTGCTACCTGATAGTTTTCCAGTCAGTGATCCTCCTTTGAACCAAAAGTTAGATGCCTAGTAGATTTCTCTTTAAACTAATAGCATAAAACTTTATGGTAGGATTACAAAGACACACTATCAGAATACCTTCAAGCCCATTTTACAAGCTGTGTCATCGACCAACTGGCGCTTGAGGCCTTTCGTGAACGGATCTGCCAGGTTCTCCTGACTCCGAACATCAATCACTGCAATTACACCTCTTTTGATAAGATCGTGTACTGCCCTGTGCTTCAACCGCACAGTCCTCTTCTTTTCGTTGAAGAGGTCATTTGATGCCACTGCTGCTGCCGCCTGGTTGTCACAGTATATCGGTATTGTCGGTATCTGAGCCCTAACCACCGGAAGATCATACATGAGCTCCCGAAGCCACTCTGCTTCATCTGCAGCAGCATTCAATGCAAAGAATTCAGATTCCATGGAGGAGCGAGATAACATAGTCTGCTTCTTCGACTTCCACGATATAACAGCTCCGTCCATGGCGAATACGAATCCACCTGTGGAATACTCGCTCTCCATATCTGAACACCAGCTAGCATTACTGAAGCCTTCCACTACTGACGGATCTCCGCTGTAGAAAAGTGCATATGTCTGAGTTTTCTTGAGATATCTCATAACACGCTTCACAGCTTTTCAGTGCTCAACACCTGGATTGCTAGTGAACCGACTCAGCATTCCCACGGCAAAAGCTATGTCAGGCCTTGTGGCAGTAGTAGCGTACATCAAGCTTCCGATGACGCTAGCGTACTCCAACTGCCTGACGTTTTCCCTCGAATTTGGCTCCAGCTTCTGATCACTCCGGTACGGTGTATCAATAATAGGAAGATCTTGATACCCGTAGCGAGTGAGCATCTTTTCAATATAATGAGATTGTGACAGCGCTATTCCAGTGCCTGTCCGGATGATCTTGAGCCCCAAGATTACGTCGGCATCCCCCAAGTCCTTCATACTGAACTTGGTCGAGAGGAATTTCTTTGTCTCTGTGACGCAGCTTAAATTCGTACCTAGGATTAGCATGTCGTCCACGTAAAGACATACGATTACTCCTCTTCCGTCAGCAAACTCCGTATAGACACACTTGTCTGTTTCACTGACCCTGTAGCCATTTGACCTTATCACCTTGTCAAACTTCTCATGCCATATTTTGGGAGCTTGTTTCAAACCATACAGAGACTTCATCAACTTGCAGGCTTTGTCTTCCAGACCTCTGACGACAAAACCTTCTGGTTGTTGCATGTAGATCTCTTCGGTCAACTCGCCATTAAGGAATGCCGTTTTCACATCCATCTGATGTATCACCAACTTGTGTATTGCTGCTAGAGCAATTAACAATCTGATGGTTGTCATCCGAGCTACTGGAGCATAAGTGTCAAAGTAGTCGATCCCCTGCTTCTGAGCAAACCCCTTGGCCACTAGCTTGGCCTTGAACTTGTCAATGGTTCCATCTACTTTCATCTTTTTCTTGAAGATCCATTTGCATCCGATGGGTCTTGCTCCTTCTGGCAGGTCAACAATACCCATATGTTGTTGGAGGTGATTGAGTCAATCTCGTTGTCTATCGCCTCCTTCTAGAATACAGCATCTTTGGTCTTCATCGCCTCATCATAGGTAAGCGGATCTGCTTCCACATGATAGGTGACGAAGTCATCTCCGAAGTCTTTCGGCCTCCTCGTTCGCTTAGTTGACGGCTCAGCGAGTTCTGGTTCAGCTGGTGTCTCCTTGACGACAGCTTCATCTTGGACTACTGGTTCATTAAAGACTTCTGTCTGCTTTGTAGCCTCATCATTCTCCGGAAGATCTGCGAGAACAATATTCTTGTGTTTTGCAAACTTGTCTTCAAAGTATTCAGCATCGCGAGATTCGATGATATGGTTTGACTCGATATCAAGGAATCTCCGAGCATCACTCTTCTCGGCATACCCCAAGAAGATCGCCTTCGTAGTCCTTGTCCCCAGCTTCTGAATCTTCAGATCCGGGAGCTTCACATAAACCAGACACCCCCACACTCGAATGACATTCAAGTTAGGTCTGACTTTGAACCAGAGTTATGTCGGAAGTTGCATATGGCACTCTGTTCAGAATGAACGTCGCCGTTAGTGCAGCTTCTCCCCAGTAGCACTTTGGAAGACCCACAGTCAACAGCATAGAGTTCATCATCTCTGTCAACGTTCTGTTCTTTCTTTTTGCTACTCCGTTGGATTGAGGAAAGTACGGAGTCGTTGTCTCATTGATGATTTTATGTTCTTTGCAGAATGATAAGAATTCATGAGACCGATACTCCCCGCCTCGATCATTCCTTAACCTCTTGAGTTGTTGTCCAGTTTGCCGCTCAGCCTCGGCCATGAACTCCTTAAACTTCTCGAATGCTTCGTCTTTAGACTTGAGCAAGTAGACGAAAGCATACTTTGAGAAGTCATCGATGAAAGTAATGAAATACTTCATCCCGGCCTTTGTAGAGAATTGTTTGAAGTCACAGATATCTGAGTGAACCAACTCCAGAAGATCTGTGCTTCGATGGACCCTGTGAAAGGGTTTCCTTGTGATCTTCGTCTGAGCACATACTTCGCATTTCTCTACCTTACCCCCACACTTGGAGATAAGTCCTAGACTAGACATTCTGTTAATCCTTTTACAATGAACATGTCCTAGCCTATTATGCCACAACTCAAGAGAATAATCAGAAAAAGTGATTGCATTTATATTATCATGCTGGGTTACAACAAGCTGAATCTTGTACATTCCTTCAGTTTGGAAAGCTTTCCCGAAGAATGTACCCTTCTTGGACATCACCAACTGGCCAACATTGATGTCCATCCTCAAGCCTGCGTTGCAGAGCAGACTTCCAGAGATCAGGTTCTTAGCAATTACTGGAACATGCTTCACACCTTGAAGCGTCAGAGTGTACCCCGATGTGAGTTTCAGCTCCACCGTCCCGATCCCCAGTACTTCAGCTTGTGCCTGGTTTGCCATTATGACCTTCTCTAAAGTTGGCTCATAAGAGACGAACCAGTCTTTGTCTGAACAGACATGGCAGGTCGCACCAGTGTCTATTCACCAGTCCAAGTCAGCCCCCACAGTTGCAACCTGTGCTATCATGGCAACTAGATTAGTAATCATAGAAACCTTACTAGGCTCACCTTGTTCTTTGAGCTTGGACTTGCATTCAGATTTATAGTAGCCCTTCTTGCCACAATTGAAGCAAGTCACATAGGACTTGGACTTCTGCTGCTTGAAAGCAGGACCCTTCACTTTCAGATTCGTGAAGTCCTTCTTTTTGCGATGAGAAGCAGCCTGCTTCCCCTGGTACTCTCTGGTTTGGACCAGATTTGCCTTCGCCAGTTGTTTGGACAGAGTATCCATCTTCTGTTGAGAGCGCATCTCGTCCTCAACATGGATCTCTTGCAAGAAATCTTCCAAGCTAATTTCCATCTTCTTTCGATGCATCCTTGCATAGAAGTTGCTCCATTCTGTAGGAAGTTTTGCGACGATCCCTCCAACGACAAACTTGTCGACGAGGGGCATGTTCTCGTCTTCTAGTTTCTGACGCAACTTCAGAAACTTCTTCACTTGGGGCAACATCGCCTTCTCGTCTTCGAAGGTCCACTTGTGATATTTTTCTACCATGAAGATCTTGGACCGGTTCTCGTCATCTTCATAGAGCTTTCCCAAGGAGTCCCATATCTCTTTGGCAGATGTCTTCTTGGAGTAGGACTCTGTCAGAGAGTCTTCCATGGAATTGAGTATCAGTAGTTTGCATATACTATTTTCTCTCTTCCACTTCGCTTGCTTGGTCGTAGCAGCGGCCACAGCCGCAGCAGATCTAGTGGTTGGAACGATCGGTTCTTCTTCTGACAGCACGTGATCGACATTTACGAGTTGAAGATTTAAAGTGACCTTTCGTTTCCATATCTGGAAGTGTTCGCCATCGAATTTCTCCAACTTGTTAAAGCCGGTATCGATGAGCGAAGCACGAGAGTTATCCATCTTCTCAATAAAGCTTTGAGATTGTTAGTGCCGAGACACAATTTTCGATGGAAAATCCTGAAACTGAAACAATTGTATAGACAACGTTTCAAATGCAACACCTTAAAGAAGATGTGCAACAGAGATCCTGGAGGATTCTGAATTACGAGGATCTAAAAAGATTCTACGTAATACACAAAAAATCTAAAGAGACTTTGTGCAAGCGACTATCGGCAGTAGAGCTTCTAAAAAGAAGTTACTGTAAAAGGCAACAACAGCGATGACAGGCGAGAATGAGATGCTGGGTGAATGAACCACCGTTGCTCAAAGCTTTATTCGCCCCACACGAGCACAAACAGCTTCCAGGAACCAGCAAGTTCACGAAGAACTTCTGGAACGCTCGTAAGTCAATATTTGAGACTTGAACGGGCTTCCTGGACTTAACAGACTCCCTCAACTCTCTTCTTGGTGCATCTTTCAAAGGAGGCCAAGGGGCTCTATTTATAGAGTGGAGTTGAGACTTCACCTCTTCTCCTATCCGATGTGGGACAAAAATACCAATACTCAAAAATAGAGTTTGATATTTTAGATCATCCCACAATCAGCATAGAAGTGTGCCAGTCCACGCCTACCCCCCGAACACTCCCGTGCATGCACGAGACATCCTGGAGTCCGTGTCCGAGTCCGAGTCCGCACAACAAAAATTAACTTGCATCCTTGTTGGATTTAATCCTTTTTCCTTCTAGGAAAATACTTCCACATGGCACAAACTTGTGCCCCACTACACCTCATGTGCACACCTCAACACAAGCAATGCATTATATTGAGATACTCACCATTTGGTGTAGCCGATGTGGGACTATCTTTTCTAGTCCAAAGGCAAAAACACCAACAACAAAAAGGCTGGAAGAACCAAAGCCTGTAGAATTTAATTTGTTAGAGAGAGTTGAATATATACTTCTTCTTTCTTTTTCTTTTTTTTAAGAGGTGTCCTTTCTCTGAGCCGGGCCGTGGTCTAAAGCCACCCAGCCGTCCAGAGGGGATTCGAATCCGAAACCTATGCTCGGATGCCCCCCGCACTACCACTTAGGCTAGTGCCTTAGGGACAAGTTGAATATATACAATATATGTATATACCCATGGAATGGAATGGAAAGTAGCTAGCTTATATTCAACCCAAGATGGAGATGGTAATATTGAAGTAAAGTCCTAAAATTATGAAAAAATCTGTTCATAAATAATTGTATTAATATATATGGTATTAACATATATATGGTTGATACATTTTAGGCAATATAATTGTATTTTTCTATAACTATGGATGTACATTGATTGTATATATTTTTTTTTCTATATAATGAGGGATATTATTTTGATGGAAATAAAAAAGTAGATTCCATTTTTCTTCATGGTATCAGAGTATTCGCTCTTGAGAACCTAGAAATTCATATACAACCAAAATACTTCATGGCTTACGAAGAACAAAAGTTTCTTGAACAAAAAAAGGGCTCAAACTTTTCCAAGACCTCACAATCATGGGAGAACTCCAATCATCCACTTTTTCTCCATCATTCGGATCAACTAGGCATTGTCCTCATTTCACAACCGCCGATGGAAGACAATTGTACAACGTAGGTGTAGTCAATGAGCATGGTACTTACTATCAAGAACCATAAGGACTTTGTAGATGGAACCCTCAAAAGGCCGATTCACAACCCTGATAAGCAACAACAATGGGACCGTTGCAACACTCTTGCCAAAACAAAGTCTGCCTCAACCAACCTAGTCGGTAATGTTCCAAGTCATGATAAACTCTCAGATAAAGCATTTAATCTTGACAAAAGTAATAAAGAGACAATATGATTGGATAGTGGTGCAAGTGACCACATTGTTTGTAACCCTATTTTGCTTAATTACCTCAATAAAGTCAGTCCAAAACCGTTGGGTTAAGCTTCCTGATGTAACCTCAGCATGTGTTACTCATCTCATATTGGCACAATAGCTTTCTCTTCCCATTTTGTTCTTCATAATGTTCTTTGCGCTCCATTATTCTATCTCAACTTGATTTCTGTGAGCAAACTAGCATTCAGTTCGTTCTATATTACTATCTTTCTCAGACAAATTTGTGTCATACAGGACCTACGATCAGGGAAGATGATTGGGATGGATACTGAGAAAGACTAACTCTACTACCTTAATCAACGACTTGATCATCCTTCAAATAAAGCATCTTCGTTGTTTCCATTCCTTGAAAATAAAGCTTGTGATTCAAGCACTTATTGCTCTATCTGTCCTTTAGCAAAACTCACTAGACAACCTTTTTCATTGAACACTACTCGTAGTGCATCTTGTTTTGATTTAATTCGCATTGATATTTGGGATGGTTATCACGTTCCATCTCTTTCTGGTGCACAGTACTTTTTAACCATCGTTGATGACCATTCACGAAGCATATGGGTATATTTGATGAAAAACAAATCTGAAGCATTCACTCTAGTCATTCATTTTATTCATTTGGTCGAGAATCAATTTGGTAAATATGTTAAGGTCTTAAGAAGTAACAATGGCCCAGAATTAAGATTTCCCAATTTATTTATCTAAAGGCATCGTCCACCAAACTAGTGTCAACACACCACAACAAAATGGTATGGATGAGAGCAAACATCGGCGTTTGCTAAATGTAGCTAGAGCTCTCATTTTTCAAGCGAATTTACCAAATGGGAGATGCCATACTCACTACGGCTTACTTAATCAATAGGACACCGACTCCAATTCTTCCGAGGAAAACACCATTTGAAAAACTTTTTCATAAGGAACCAAGTTATTCTTATTTAAAGGTTTTTGATTGTCAATGCTCTGTGTCCACACATCCAACCCGTCCTAGCAAATTTGATCCTAGGTCAATATAGTGCATTTTTCTTGGCTATCTATATGGCCAAAAAGGGTATAAGGTTTATAACTTGGCAACCAAAAAATCCAGGTTTTGAGGGATGTGATTTTATTTGAGAGTGTGTTTCCTTTTAAAATAAATTATAATTTTCATTTATCATCCAACAATGCTTTGTTTCCTTCTTTGTCTAATTCGCCACATTTAGATATCCCTCCAATTTCAACTCATACAATCTCATCAAAATTCCAAACCCAACTAAACTCCTATAGTATCTCCTTAAAATCTTCCGTCTTTCGTTGATCATACTCTTCTGATACTACTTCCAATTCAACCACATACTTAGATCAAGTTTCTTCTCCACTTGTCACATCCCCATCCCAAAAATATGTAGGATTTGGGCGTAACTTGGCCAGCTGATACAGCCTAGAGTGAGCTGCCCAATTTAATGGACTCACTTAGGTATACTATGCTGTAAATGTAACTATATAACAAATAGCAGGTAATCATCTAAATCTCATCCACAGAAATAGTAAAGAAAAGTACTGAAATAAATGCAGAGTAGTCTGAATATCCATAGTACAATAAAATGAATCAAGAGTCTAGTGGAAACAAACCCACAATACAAACAAAATAAAAATACTGGAAATTGAAAGATAACTAGCTAAGAGCGACGGCTAACTAGATAATGAAGCTCTCAACCAAAATAGCAGCATACCTTGAATCAAGGGAACTCCTCAGGAAGCACCTCGTAGTCCTCCGCTACGTATCCTGTCTCAACTCCGAAACCGTATATCGTCGAGTACAGATGCTCATCGGGATCTAGAAAGGAACCAGGTCCTCAAGGGACATAGCAAGATACAAAAAGGAACATGTCATAAAGTAAATACTGAATAAACATAAAGGGTGAGCTAACCAGTCTAAGTGAATACATATGAAAATAACTTTGGAGCGTATAGGTAGGTAGATAAGGAAATGACATCGAGTCACGGGCCGATGTCGGATCACGAGCCGATGTAAACATACACGCACTAGTATACCTCCTGACCGTACCTAGCACGTAGCTAGTGGCTGCTGCCGGACATATGCCTAGTGTATGTATGTCCCATAACTAGGTATCCATGCCCATAATTAATTCACACTGAGGCTAACATAATATAACTGTCTGTCCCATACACCTACTGGTTGTCTTCCCCGCATAGAAAATATACGTCGTATCCACGACCCAAACATATACTCTCAATGCAAAGTCAGCTAGCTAGAACCATCACTACTACATATGTGCCATCACACGTGCTACTCGTACCGATGGCCAATCGAGAGCGTCAGCTCGTGCCAAGACTCGATCTCACTCGGTACTGTGTCGTAAAGTGTGTCATGGTCATGGGAGTTATAATAACGACTCCGCAACTGAGGGTACGTCACCTAGAGCTAAGTCGAGTATACATATCATGGTGTCGATGGCATCATCGACTATACCTGAGGCAATTCCTGGGCTCCTCTAACTAAGTCCCCCACAAGCAAGAGTACAATAAAATATATGTAAATAAGTAATACAAGGCAAGGTATACTTGCCTTCAACTCTAAAATGCGCAAGCAAAGCTCAGGTCCCTCTTGTCTCGATTGTGTCATCACGGGGACCTACAAATACAACAATCAAGGCTTATGATACGTTAAGCAACCCTCATGATCACGATTTGAGCATGAAGCCCTATAAGTTAAGCAACTACATATTTTTAGGCTAGAATGGATACAAGCGTGTCATGGTTAATATATATATATATATATATATATATATATATATATATATATATATATATATATATATATATATATATATATATATATATATATATATATATATGATCAACTAAAAAAAAAAAAATATGATCAACTAAATAAACCAGAGATCAAAGATAAAATAAAACAAGTCGAAGAAGAATTTAAACTTCAGACTTGCAGCAATCTTCCAAATGCCTTTTGGGATAGGAAGCAATATATTGTTTCACTTCCTTATGTGGATAACTTTAATGAGAAAGATATCCCGACCAAGGCAAGACCTTGCCAAGTGAACCAGCAATATCTGGAAATATGTAAGAAGGAAATACATGATTTAATAGATAAAAAATTGATAAGAAAATCCTACTCTCCTTGGAGTTGCATAGCGTTCTATGTATAATAATATTTGATCAAATTAGGTTTGTCATATTTAACCGTATTAACTCTTTCTCAGTCTATATCATTCTGAACCGAATTGAAAGAATTATACATTTTTTCTAATTCAATAAGATTAACTTGTTCATCATTAATAGAACAAGCTTCTTCAGGGTCAGATTCTGATTCTTGACCACCCTGGGTAGAGGATCCACCTTATAGCACATTTAGGTGCTTAGGTGTGTCCTTGCTCATAGTAGGATCATAATTCAGAAATTCTTCTTTAAGGCGTTCGTACTCTAATTCTTCTTCAGAGAGTACATTAACGCTTTGATTTCTGAATTGTTTGACTAGCTCTTTCAGATCTTCCTTTGTAAATTCCGATTTAGATTTGAACTTGTAGTCAGTAACTTTCATTGGAGGTCTAATTGGAATCCTATTTGTTTCCATTTTAGGTTTAACAATAGGACTCTCATGGAGTTCTACTCCTTTTATTATATTAAATTTTTTATTCAGCTTCTGTATACCTTCTTCTAGAGCTAATTGCTTACCCATAACTTGTATAAAGGTATTAGTATAATTATTTTGCAAAATTATTTTCTGCATTTCTTTTACGGAGGCTTTTTCATGTTCTATAGCCTTATAGAACGAATTAGCTTCAATATTAGTATGGAATGGGGCTGAGATCTTAAGAGATTCATTAGGAGGATATAATGATTTTATTTTCTGTCCTCCTTTAGTAGTCCATATTTTATATTGTTTTTCTAAGACATTTATGGGTCTTATACCTCCACTAAGATATTCTTCAAGGAACCATTCTCGGAACCATCTAACCTTCGGTGTATTCGGAAGGTGTTCATGGTACATTTTTCTATATTCTCTACGCTGATGATCATTAAATTGTTGTCGAAACCATTCTCTAAACTCTCTATTTTTTTCACTGTAATATTCTTTCTTACATTATTCAATCATAAACGGTAAGAGTCTATAATCCATTAAATATTGAATGTTATTTCCGACATTGTCGGTTCCTCATCTAATTTAGATGACTGAGAATCTGATTGAGAAGCATATATTGGGTGAACAACATTTGATTCATTTATTTGAATCTTTTTTATTCTATTTTCTTCTATATTAGAAGATTCACCTTCTGATTGCTTATCTGAGATAGGTTTCTCAGTTATGAATCTCCTAGAGCTTGATGTAGAGATTCTAGATTTTATTTGTGGAGTAAACGTTACTTCCACATCTCCATCTGGAGTCTGAATTATTTGATCTATTTTCGAATCCATTATGGGTTTCGGAGGCACTTCCATATTCAAATTCCATTCATTTGGAAAGTTTATTTCTTTCCATTTTATTATTCTATTAGTAGCTACCTTAGTAGTCAAGAGATTAGTCTCTACTAAAGTAGTCTGTCCGTGTTTAGCCTTTGGGGCTAAAGTATTTAGCACCTTAAAATGAACTCTATAGATTATTGCTATAGTTTCAGATCCAGGAAAAAAATTATAACCAAATGTCTTTAGATTCAAAGACACTGCTTCTAACAGATTTGTATCTGTTAAAGATAAACTCAAATTGGGATAAACATTGAAATATACTGGACCATGGCAGAGACTCGTCTGCATGACTCCCATTAAGGATTGTGCCCAGTCTAAACACCGTCCATTTCGTAGAGATGTCAATAAGGATGCATTTAACCCTTGAAGAGTTAAAGGTTTCAATGCAACCTGTATTAATCCAATATGGATGAAATTATATTTTTTTCTGTAATTAGTGATATCATCTTCAGATAATAACTTAATTATTTGTTCATTATATGAGACTTGAACAGTTCTTTCCATCGTCTTAATTGCAATGGAAGATTTGAAATCAAAAGTACCAATTTGATATATTTCTTTAGGTTGAAATTTAGGAATTGTCCATTTGTTCAACTCTTCTAATTCTGTAGAAAATTCATACAAATTAGTATATATATATATATATATATATATATATATATATATATACACACACACACACACACACACACACACACACACACACACACACACACACACACACACACAACTCTTGCACCACTAAATGAATAAAAGTGTTGGTATCCACATACAATGCTCGCATAACCAAGTGCACGAGTATGGTTCAAGCCTACTGTTACATTAACAACTTAGGAAAAATAACAAAGGATATATATATATATATATATATATATATATATATATATATATATATATATATATATATATATATATATATATATATAGGACTCATGTATTTATGGGAAGTGTGGGTCTGCAAAGTGTTTAAACCCGTATGTATCCTACTATTGCATTCATGTGTAAAGTGTGTATGATTGCTCTTGCATTCCCATGTGCATGGAATGGTTCAAGCAAAATGTTACATTCCTAGGCATGGAAATAGTATTGCATATATATATATATATATATATATATATATATATATATATATATAAAAATATATATATATATATATATATATATATATATATATATATATATATATATATATGAACTCCACTGTTGTATTGCCATATGCAAGTAAGTGTTTGATACATGGACATATATATAGGAATCCTTAGAAAAATGAGAGGGAAGAGGAGGTTATACCTCGCTTGTGTAAAGACGTATCCCGACTGTCGAGGGGGCGTGCAAAGTGGTCGAACGCACCAACAACTGCAGTAAGCGCCGCAGGAACGGGGACACAAAACCGTCGGGAAGAGATGACAGCAAAACGCAGTAGCGCTGTCCGGCCGAGTCGAACGGCTCGGAGGAGCTGCTGGAGGTGGTGCCTCCCTCCTGGAGGGTCGCCGAGGTGTAGTGGAGGGGTAGGGTAGGCGACAGTTGACATTGTGCACGACAGTGCGGCAAACGCGACAGTCGCAGCAGCAACTCGCTGCAGCAGCTGCAGAAGCAGCAGCGCACGCGCTGCTAGGTGGCGCTGACGGTCTAGGCGACGGGGGGAGGGAGCCCTGTGACCGCCGAGGGTGTGGGGTGGCACGACGGGCGGCCTAGGCTGCGCACGCACAGCAAGTACGACGATGGCAACAGTTAAGACGCGGTGGCGACGACGGTAAATGTGGCAGCAGCAGCAGCAACATTCGGCTTGGAGAAGGTTAAGGAGGAAGAAGATAAGGAGGAGGTGTGGAGAAGATGAAGAAGAAAGGAGGAGTTAGGCTTTGAGTGGGGGAAGAGTTCGGCCAAGGTGGATGTGTGCTTGTAATAAAGGAGAGAGAGGATGGTGTGTTATAATTAAGAAAGGGTCATGTGTTGGCTGTTGAATAGAAAAAGTAGAGAGAGAGAGAGTGTGTGCATCTCCTCAAAAGTAGAGTTATGCTGTTGAAGGAGGATTGGTCATGGAGAGGGTTTGTCAGAGGTGGCTTTCCTAAAGCCATCTCTTGGGCTTGGCCAAAAGTGGTGAGTTTTGAATGGTGAGGATGGGAGTGATTTTAAATAGAATTTTCCTCTAGCTTTTATAAATAATGATTTGCCTATTAGGCTTTAGGGGTGAGTTTGCTTTGTGTTTGGTGTTTTATAGGAATGGAATGGTGTTGTGTGTCACGCCCCGATCCCTCTAGGGTCGTTCGTTCTCGCTTTGATCCCTGCTGGATCGTTCGTCCTCGCTAAGGCGTGATGTCGTGCAAGCCTAAGTTGCGCTTGCACAAGGCCAATACCTGCACAAAAGAACTAGACAAAGCTAAACACACGCACACAACATATATAAACCAACATTTAGACACGAAAGCTTTGAAATAAAAATACTTCTTTTATTGATAAATTTGATAGAAAATACAAGTACAAAGCTTTGCAAACTCAAAGTGCCTTATCTTGGCTACATGATTCTCATTAAACTCTCTTTTTGAAAATAGCCGTAATGTCCATACATCATATCCCTTTATTACATGCTGTTAATGTAAAGACACCTTCAAAGGAAAAAAAAACTTGTAACTTGACTGGAAATAAAAAAAAGCTTGAGGCAATCCACGAGCTGAAGTGGTATCAGAGCACAGTTTTACGTCCTTGGTCTCTTGCAAATATCATTTTCGAAAAAAGTATATAAAGTATTTTGATGGCTTTCAAAAGGGTCCCAATTTTGAGTTATGAAAAACCAATTCCCCATATAATAAGTCCATAATAATTTATGAGACTGACAGAATTTATACTCTTCTGTAGAGAAATGGCTCCTCCTCGACCATCTGGCTCGACCGATCCGATAGAGCGGATCATGACCATGATGGAACTACAGAGGTTGGATAATGAGGAGTGTGGCCAGATGCAGCAGGCCCGATTGGAGGCCCAGCAAAAACAACTGGATGCCTTGACTCAGCTCGTAACTTCGCTAGAGGGAAATCGAGATACCACCGCAACAACCAAACCGATGGGCACACCTGAGATTAACCCCGTGGATGGTGACGAACCCCAGCCGACGCACAGATACTCTTCTTTTAAGCCAAATGACTTCATGGATGTGAAACCTCCAAAATTTGAGGGTAGGACATCACCAGATAAGGTGGTGGACTGGATCGATAAAATGGAGAGTCTGTTCACATTCGTCGGAGTTCCAAATAGCAAGAAGGTAGTTTGTGCCGCTTTGCTACTACGGCTGCGGGCAAAAGATTGGTGGAAAGCGAGAAGGCTAGCACTGCTCGCGACCGCTAGGGGTGGAAAGATTTCTTGGGCCTCGTTCAAGAAGGTGTTCCTAGAATAATATCTGCCTCCTGCCATCCGTCAAAAGATGGAGAACGAATTCATGGCACTAAATCATGGGAGCATGTCCGTAGAGGACTATGAATCTGAATTTGCTAAGCTGGCAACGTTTGCTAGTGTAATGATTCCAAATGAGGATGTTCGCATGAATCGGTTCATTCAAGGCCTGAACGATAACATTCAGGAGAGTGTTCTAAACAGGGAGTGTGATTCATATAGCAAGGCCTTTGAGGCAGCAGTTCAAGTGGAGCAATTTAAGCTGAAGAGTGCACCAGTAAAAGCTCAGACTGGCACAATCACTCCGGGAAGAGGTACTTCGATGGTGAAAGAAAGGCCGATGGGGAACTCCAAAATGAAATAGTGTGTACCTACTGCGGTTGAAGGGGGTATGTGAAAGATGATTGTCGCTATGCGAAGGGAGTACAATGCGGGCATTGCAACATTCGAGGACACACTAAAGAGGAGTGTCATTCCGCTAACAAGGCTTGTTTCAATTGTGGTCAACAAGGCCACGTTCTCAGGAACTGTCCGAAAAGAAACTGAAATGATACTGAAGAGTGTGGGCCGCTGAGAGACCCACCGCTGATTCGGGATAATCCACACAATCAGCAGTTGTGAAATGCTGCTGATAATGCTCGTGTCTTCAATCTCTCCACCTTACTTGATACAGATGGTAATTCTAGTGGAGGTGAGTATACATCTTAAGTTTTGAGAATTTTTTTTTTCTCAGTGGATTATTATGTAGTGTCCCGCTCCTCGCGGTCCACTATGTAATATCCACGACTTGCTGACTCAGTCTTGAACTGAGTATTTGGAAAAACCCTTGTCGGTATCGATTGATCACGGATGAAATGCAATGAACCTTTCCAACTGATGGATCGGCTTCTATTGAAATGAGTCCAATAGTTTTCGTTGGATGTTTTCTTTCGCTGCTTGGTTTTGATGAATGCCACTACCAAAATTCATCGCTTTAGCGATGGCCTATTAGCGATGGATTAAGTCCGTCGCTACTAGCGACGGATTAAGTCCGTCGCTACTTGCGACGGACTCCCGACTATATACTGATGGTTTACCGTCTAATCTGTCACGACCCGATCCCAAATAATTGGGTCGAACCGGATCATGCCCAGCCTGCACCGTTGTGAGACTGCGACAGTAAGCTATTTTATATGCAGGTATTCACAACAACATCTATACATCTGTCACAACTCAATATACGGGAATTTTAAAACTTTTATTTAACATCTGAAAAGTACAACTGGAATGTAAGAACTGAAATGAAATGCTGAATTCAAATTAACAAAATTCCAAAACAATAAAACTAGAAAACTAGAAATGACTAGCTAAGCGGTCGGCTCGTCGGCCTCAGGTCCTGCGTCCTCCAAGGAGGACTCCGGCAACACCACAGGGTGCAAAACCGGGTCATAATAGCTATTGTACAATAGCTCAGCATCCTCAATATCACCTAAAAATGTTGTCTCCAGTCAGGAGGGAGCAAGTACGAATATGTATCTCATATTTCAAGTAATATTGGAAAAGTGCAAGCTAAACAGTTTAAACGATATTTTCCAGCATTCTACAATTGAAAACAATGTGATTTGAATGTGTAATCGTCTATGACCGGATTGGGTTATACAATAGCGTCCTAGCGACGCGATACGGCTTATCCCCGTGTGTAAGAGGGGTAAGCTCGCACAATATACAATATGAGGGGTATTGGCCATAAACATTATACTATTCCCCCAATCCACACAATCAATCAATCAATATCTGAATCCTAGGAGAGTGTTCCGTATAGCAATGTGGTTTAAACATGCAGCTAGACAATTAGTAAATAAAATACAAGAAAACATGTACCGTAAACTTGCCTCTGTTTAGTTGACTGGATCGGTAAAGTCGGTTCCGAGGAGGATGTCAGGTTCGTCTCCGAGATCCTACAGTTGAGAACCTTGGCTTAGAACCAATATAAAACCATTCTAGGTGTGCTAGTTACAATCTCTAGAAGTAGACCCTAGTCAGGTTTTAAGTTTATTAATTAATCTACCAAAAGTCGTCTAATATCGCAATTATACGTTCATTATTATTTAATTAAATAAGCCGATTATTGATTAATTGAAAAAATGGCAATTATCGGTTAATTTGGCAAAACTTTGTATTTTTCATAATATATATAAAACTAGATTTTTCTTAAATGAGAAGATGTGAATTTGTTTAAACAATACAAACTTGTAATTTTACTAATTATTTAATGTGAGAAAAGTGTTATAATTTTCTATATCCAAAATAATGTTTTTTTTAATATTTTACGAGTCTATCGACAAACCAATATCCCAGAAAATAAATAAAATCTATTCTACGCAATACAGGATCGCAGCAAAGAAAATAGAAAACTGGACTTATGTCCTTACAACCTTTACATAAATCAAAATTAAGAATAATAATAATACTCAGGTGAATCCTGAACGCCGGGAAGCGGTCCATTCAGCAGGCCGAAGCCCTGCACCAAAAATACTAACAGCAGTACCCGTTCTAAAAATAATTATAAATATAAATATAATATTAAAGAGTCTCAGATTGGTCCAATTATCATTCTTAGCTAATGCCTCAACGTCCAGAATGACTGGTTTCGTTTGCATTTCACTAGAGCCCATTGACCGGTACGGTCGTCGCCCGAAAAATCCATTTAATAAACCTTTTTGGAAAACCAGTTTTGAAATCATATGTATATATATAGTTTTACGAAAATTGGGCGGCATTTTCTCTATATCTGGAATAACCCAATACTGGGAAATTGTGCCAACCACACAAATAATATCCCAAACCAGGGAAATAACCCAAGAATTCAATTCCACCACAAAATAAATATATAAATCCAACACAGAACATTTTCAAAAGAAATTCGAAAAAACCCGAAAATATCACCGAACCCACATAATAGTTCAGAAATTCCGAAACTAACCGAAGATCTCAAAACCACAGAACTAAATTCGAAAGTCACAGAGCATTGCCGAACTAACTCAGAATTTTTGAGAAGTCACAAAGCTTAAAACCAAAACCAATCACCGCACAATTTCTACCGAAATGAACTTCAGAAATTTTCGAAATCGAGATCGTCTAAACCGAATCCCGTAACGGGATCGGGGACCAAAATCATCATCGACATACTGGGAAGGGACACGGGAATACGAAAATATACCTCGGGTGCTCGGCTAGAGCTCTCAGATGCAATAATAGAGACAGAAAGCCACGTTCCTGTGGACTCGAAAAAGTCCCAACTCGCGGACAGCAGCGAAAAAGCATCGGAACAGCGCTGGACAGCACTGTTGAACAGCGGGGTGCACGCGGGAGGCGCGCGGAGACCGGGGCGGGGTCTAGCCGAATCGCCGGAGCAAAATCGGTGGCACCGGGCTAGGGCACGGTGGGGGACGGCCGAAAAGGCGCTGGCCGGGGGCGTGCGGCCTGGGCTTGGCCGGAGCGGGGTCGGGCGCTGGGGTCGAGGGCGACCGGCGGTGCTCTGGCCGGAGTTGGAGGCCGAGAGGGGTCGCGGCCTAGGGGCGCGCGCAGGAGGGCGGCGCCGGGCTGGACGAGGTCGCCGGAGGGGCGCCGGCGGGCGGAGGCCCGGATGGGGGCCGGGGTTCAGGGTCGCGCGGGCGGAGGAGCCGAGCGGTCGGGGTTGCGCCGAGGATCTGGTCGGGTGGAAGCTTGGGGAGAATGAGAGATTAGAAGAAAGTGAGAGTGAGGGAGAGAGAGGAATTAGTGATGGAAGGGTGCTGTAGTGGTGGTAGGGTGTTTTAAGTGGGAAGAGTGGAGAAGAATGTGTGGAGGAGAAAAATGTGAAGTGTAGGAAAAATAGGGGGTTGGCCTGGTCGTGGGTGACCAGGCCAAACGTGGGTTTGGTTTTATATATATATATTTTTAAACTAATATATATAAATAATCAGGATTTTAAAAGAGGGAAATAAGGATGGGTTCGAAAACGGGATTGGGTTTCGTGAAATCGGGTTCGGAGTCGGGATCGGGGAAGGGCCACAATAAAAATCAACGATAATTTTAAAAATAATTTTTTTTTCCGACTAATAAATAATAATAATAATAATAATAACTAACTAAAATTACACACTACGAATCCAATAGTTCATTAATCCTAAAATTCTGGGTTTCACATAATCACAGGCATATATTTTTAATTTTAAGGGTAAAAGTTGTCGCACACCCGTCTAAGGCGTCGGCGAAATAGCGACGAACATATTAAAAAAATTACAGAAAATTGGGCGACTACATAGCGATGGATTGTTCGTCGCCCAGCAGATGAGTTTTAGCGACAAAAACTGCAGCCGTCACTACATAGTCACTCAGTTGGCAGAAAATATATAAAAATTTGTGAGAAATTTATGAATACGTAGCGACGGATATATCCGTCGACAGCCGTCGCTAATAGCCAGCCCTAACTTAAATTGAACTGATGGGGGGGGGGGGGGGGGGGGATTTCATTCGAACGAAATATTTCTCTCTCTCTCTCTCTCTTGGAGCTCTCTCTCTCTCAATGTACTCTCTCTCGCTCTTTCTCTCTCTCTCGTTTGGGGGTTGTGGGCGATGTCACTCCCACTTTTCATAAATAGGGATAAATTGTTATTTTGTATTTTTGGGTATTTTGGAATTATTTATTTATTTATATGTTATTTGGGGATTATTTAAGTCGGGTTCGAATTTCATCTCATTCCGACTTGTATCGGGGACCCGGTAGCTTAGACTCTAGATGGGACCCAAACTTAAGTTAGACATGGTCCATAAATCCAACTAATTGTCTAGTGCTTTAGACTAATCCCGCATGACTTAGTTGGTCCATTTGTAGATTTTAACTTGGCCCTTTTAACCCCAAATTTTTACATAAGTCAAATTGGACCAAATGAGGCTTGGAGGGCATTTTAGACTTTTGCCAAATGCCCGAAACCCCCTTACTTGGCCGGCCATGGGGAGCCTCTCTCTCTCCACTTTATTTTCCTTTCCACCCTCATTTCTTCCCCCTTTCATGTTCTTCCCCAAACCTAAACCTAAACCTAAACTCTTGATTTCATCTCCTAAATCCTTCAATTTTTCCTTCCTTTCCACTCAATCCTTAAGGAGAGGGTGCTAGATTGGAGTAGGGAGCAAGGAAGTAGGAGGAGAGTCCAATTTCTAGGGATTCTCGTGTCTGATTCGAGTCCTTTTGATTTTAACCTTGGGATCTACTCTCAAGGTAATTTCTTCTCTAACCTTCTCATTTTCCTTGTATTTTAGCATTTTTGGAACCCATAGGACCACCCCCTTCATGAACCTATTTTAGGATGTTTAGAGGCTCTTGGAAGACCCATTTATGAGTTTTGAACTTGTCATTTTGGGTCTTTCCATTTTGGACTGATTTGGGGTATTTTGTAGATGTATATATATATATATATATTCATGTGTGTGTGTCTATATATTCCTGTGTGTATGTGTCTATATAGATAACTATATATATATTAAT
>JANAVB010017196.1:1830528-1844696 GCA_029216955.1 Iris pallida | reverse complement strand
TTACTCAATCACAAATAGAAAATCTTTCACTTGTAGATTTTAACTGTCCTTTTTTTATATTGATTCTTGCATTGTAACTGTCCTCCTTGATATAATATTTTATATGCCATATTGATTTCCTTCTTTTAATCTATCTTCAGGATGGTGCAGACAAGATCACAGCATCCTAAGGCCACAGATATTGAGGGGTTCGTTATATCTTGCGGGCCTGATCCAGTCACTTCTATCGAATCGGAGTGTCGACAGCAGCTTTTGGGGGCGCTCCTCCACCAGTTTCGAGGACTGTCCCGGAGGTTGCTACGACTGTTCCTGTCGCAGTACCAGTTGTTGACGTGGGCACTCTTCCTCCTGCACAGCGGACTCCTCCGTTAGTTGCAGATGTTCTTCCTCCTCCGCCTCCTCTGCCTAAAGACATGGGTCAGATGCTTGCTTTCTTTCAGCAGATATTGGAGACTCAGAGAGCCCAGTCTGAGACACAGCAGAGACAGACCAACGCGATGCGTCAGGGCATGGAGGATGCCCATCGGTTGGCCTTAGCAGCCGTGGAGCAGAGGGCTCCACATCAGGGGGCGCGTCTGTGGTCGGGCGACATTCAGGACTTCAAGAAGTTGGGGCCCTCGTGACTTTAGCGGGACTGAGGGTGTAGTCTATACTGACAACTGGCTCGAGGACATCGAACGGCAGATGAGGGCCTTCCATCTTACAGACGACCTGAAGGTCGAGGCAGTAGGTTTACAGTTGTTGGACATTGCTCGCACCTGGTTCAAGAACGAGCCAGCCCTTGCTGGAGAGGGCCATACTTGTGCCGAGTTCAAGCTTATTTTAAAGGAGAAGTTCTTTTCTTCTACAGACAAGATTGACATGGTGAGGCAGTTTCAGAATCTACAGCAGGACAGTTTTTCTGTGGAGGAGTACGCCGCAGAATTTGGCCATCCGAGCCGATGTGCGGAGTATATGGTTCACGACCCGGAGATCAGGGCGAGATGTTTCAGAGAGGAGTTGATCTGGGATATCAAGATCCTCATTCTCTCTTTTTATGCGACTTACACCAAGATCTATATGGAGGCCCGCAAGGTAGTATGAGAGTGGGATTTGAAGCCCAAGAGGGATCGCGATCTTTTCTCGGGGGCTACTAGCAACGTGGGGGATGCTAAACACCCTCAGCTTCAGCATCGTTCTTTCCAGCATCACCAGCCATAGGTTCACGCCAGAGCACCGGTTCAGCAGGTGCAGCACACTCAGCAGAGGCAGGTACAGAATGGAGCTTCTTGAAACTTCTGCAAGAAGCCTAGTCACATCTGGGAGGTTTGTCGGAAGAGGCTGGGAGTATGTCTCTTTTACGGTGGTGCAGGCCATTAGTTGAGAGATTGTCCAGTAAACCCTCGTGTTACTGGTACAGCTCAGAGGGTGCTAGCGAGAGTACCTGCAGTGCAGCCGAGTGGTTCACCACTTTCGATCCAGCAGTAACAGTTTTCTCAGCACCACCAGCAGTAGGGTGTTCAGGTGTCACCCTCATTTTTCCGCATTTCGTATTTATGCTCGTAGTTGGATTTTGGCTTGTATTTTTAATTTTCTCGACTTGCAGAATTTTGGGTTCTCTCGTATTTCGGGTTTTGGTTCGGCTTGGTTTTAATTGGTTTGGTTTAGTTGGTTGGTTTAATATGTAGTGGAACACCTTAACCTACACTCCTCCCTCATTTCCACCACAACCACTTTCATTATATCCCCACCTAACTTTCTCTCTCCTCTTTACTCTCCATTAATTTTCTTCTTCTTCTTCCTTCTTCCACACAACACCACACCATAGGCAAGTGCTCCTTGCCACTACATAAGGACCCAATATTATTTGTCCATTAGCTTAGGAGATGGTTTTGAACAACCTTAGGTCTTGATGTTTTGTGTTTTGAAGCTTCATCTGTTCTAGATCTAACTTTTTCCCATTTTTCGGAAATTAGTGGTTTTGATCTATTTTGAGTTGGTTTTGGTGGGTTTTGATGCCTCTATGTTGTAGAGAATCAAATTTCACCCAAGTTAGAACTTTGAAAATCCGAATTTGGAGTTTTATTGGCAAAGTTGTGAGATTTTGAACTTTTGGAACCCATTGTTAGTGTTCTTCTCAGCCAACTTGGAGAAGAAGAAGGCCACCCGGACCCGTGCCCGCGCCGCGCCGTTGCGCGGTGCGCGCCGCCGTGCTGGCGCGCCCTTGCGCGCGCACTCCGCTGCGCTGCGCACTTGCGCGCGTACTCCGCTGCGCCGCGCCCTTCCCGCGCGCACTCAGCTGCGCTGCGCCCTCCCGCGCGCACTCCGCTGCGCTGCGCCCTTGCGCGCGCACTCCGCTGCGCTGCGCCCTCCTGCGCGCACTCTGTGCCGCGCCCTCCCGCGCGCACCCCGCTGCGCTGCGCCCTTGCGCGCGCACTCCGCTGCGCTGCGCCCTTGCGCGCGTACTCCGTGCCGCGCCCTCCCGCGCGCCCTTCGCTGCGCCGCGCCCTCCTGCGCGCACTCCGCTGCGTTGCGCCCCGCGCGCCTCGTCGGACGCGCCCTCGCGCGTTCTGGCTCCGCGTTGCCCCCGCTCGCGCCTTTGGTGTGTTGCGGTTGTTCCTCGAGCGCGTCTCTTGACACCGCTCGCGCACCCTAGCCCGAGCCTTGCCCGGCGCCCCCCCTTGGGTCGCCTTTAGCCCAGCACACCCTGTGCTCTGGTGGACCTTGGTCCTTGGTTTCTGGCTAAATTTTGTTTTCTGAGATTTTCTTGTCCACCACACGACTTGACTTGGTCTAACACGTATTGACACGATTTTCTATGATTTGACATGATTCGGCTTGCGGCTAGTTTTTCTCCTATCTTGTTAATAACTTGGCGTATAACTTCGTAACTTGGTAACTTGAACCTGTAACTTGATAACTCGGCTCGACTTGAAAGTGGCCCGCGGAGGCGCACTCCTGACTTGACATGACTTGACTTGCCCTGATAGCATGTAACTTGACTTGTCTTGACACCGTGGGTGTACTACTTGTTGCTCTGTGCAAATCACTTGTCTTGTCTTGCATCATGTCTAGGACGTGACTTCCTGGGTACCACGGCCAGGGACTCGCGCTAAATTGGATTAGGCTAATTATTAGATCAAACTAGAACATGGAGAATTCCCAGTCACAGGCAATCTCGTTATCTGGGCGCTTTAATGGACTTGTATCTTGCCGACGAGTAGAGCACATTTCCAGCACACTGTCATGTGTTGCACCCTCTAAGTCACCTAAGGGTACATTTGTCTCCCGGGCAATGTACCCACCTATAACTCTCAACCCGCGAAAGGATAACTGGATGGTCTGCAGGGCTTGGGACTGGGAGTTTCTCACTTGCATCTTGTTAATAATTAAGGCTTGTGATAACCCTAGTTAGTTAAAGTAGTAAGCCGTAGTACTTGCTTGGCCGATTGTGAATGGATGATGTCCAGCCTTGTCTAAGTCTTGTCTAGCTCCAGTACCTGCTATCTCCTGAGCATGTTTGTTTTACTTATCTCTAACGATAAATGGGTAGAGACAGTGAGCTATTCAGGCGAAGGGGTACAATCCCGGTCCTTGTTTGGTTTAAGGATTGTAACCTGGCTCCCGGAATGGTTCCACGTCCCTAGTTGTTTATCGCCCTGTGTACCTTACTATTTGTATCTTCTTTTATTCTTTATGTTCTGATATGCTGGCTTTTGTTCTTATTTGTGGCCTCCTTTGTGGCACTTGCTCTTTCTGGGGTTTGACCCAGCTGGTTTTGTGTGGCCAGATTTCGGAGCAGCTCCCGAGGATCTACCAAGCTTCCAGCCCAATGGTGACAACTAGACGGAACCCGGGCCAAGAGTGGGTTTTCCTTTTTGTTTCACCCACTTATATGTAAATTTATTCTTTTGAGGCGTTTAGCCGACGAGCACCTGTTAGCTCGATGCACATTTACTTACTGTCTGCCTACGGGCTGTAAACATGATTAACAAATCCTAGGGTTGATCATGTATGACTGAACTCTTGCTAGTCCTATCATTTTGTACGACTAGCTTCATGATCATCCAATATGTAATATTTGGGACGCCTTATATATATATATTTGATGCTCTAACATCTTGTAACTCTGTTAATTGCTTGAGATTGAGACAATAGGCTTGACCTTAAGAGACTGCTGGCTTGTAGTAAACCCTCATATCTAGACAGCCGTGACCGTATAGTTGAGATGTATTCTATTTTAATATACGTAGCTGGCTGTGTCTGCCCCCGCTCTCCAGTATTCTGGTTCTGGGGCGTGACACGGTTTAAGTGGTGGCCCATGCAGGTCTTGTCAATCAAGAAATGTGAGGGTTTACCGAATAGATGTCTCAATCAATCTTCGCCCTTGATCTATGCTCGTATCTTCAAATCCCTGAGAATCTCGACCTGATCACATTGCTTGTATCATTGATCTGTCCTGGTCCTTTCCTTATTGTTCCCTATGTCGTCTTCTTCAGCGGCATTACTCCCGGACCTGCCAACCAGCCAGAGGAAGCTCGACAAGCGCCCCAGCGCCAGGAAGATCAAGCTCAGCACTCTGGAGTAGCCTCCCGAGTTATGCTTCCCGGAGGTTCAGAACCTCCTGTTCAGGCAGCTCCGCCCGTTCAACCAGCTAGGCAGGATGAGGGGCCTTTGGTAGGGCTTATCAGAGAACTGCTTGCATCCCAAGATCGTCGAGGCGACGCCTTGCACCAGGAAGTTCATGATGCACTAAACCGAGGAGGTCCCCAAGGAAATCAGGCGGCCAACAGTTTCAAGCGCTTGAACCCTCCTTTCTTTGACGGCAGTGAAGATGCGATTGCCGCGGACGCTTGGCTACAGGATACCGAGGTGGTTCTAGAAGCAGCTAGGACACCTGAGAATGAGAAGGTGGCGGTGGTACGCCTACAGTTGTTAGACTTGGCTCGCGATTGGTGGGCAGCTCAGGCCATGGGGTTAGCAGCACCAGTCCCTTGGACGACGTTCAGAGAGAGGTTCCAGACGAAGTACTTCGATGCGGTGGCACGGTACGACCTGCAGACTAGGTTCACCAACTTGAAGCAAGGAGGCAGGACGGTCGATGGCTATGCGACCGAGTTTTCTAGGCTGAGTAGGTTCGCCCCCACCTTGGTGGCAACCGAGTTCGATAGGGCTCAGCGGTTCCAGCAAGGGCTGCACTTAGAGATATTATTGGCTGTGGAGCAGTTCGAGCACCAGACGTTCGATGCAGTATTGAAGGCAGCAAGGAGGCATGAGTATACCTCCCGGAGAATTGTGGACAGGACCGGAGGCAGGAAGCGGTCCCACAACCAGATGCACCAATCTTCAGCTCCAGCCCCGGCAACTAGGGGTATAACTATTGGAACTCCGAGGCGGGCAGCCTCAGTGACGTCGGTTCAGCATTCGACCCCGACGCACCCGCAGCAGCAGAAGCAGAAGCAGTCTTCCGCAGTGGGATGTTCTCATTGCGGGAAGCCGGGCCATGTAGTGGCAGAGTGTCGTAGGGCACAGGGATTGTGCTTGGCTTGTGGAGGAGCAGACCACCATATAGGGACCTGCCCGAATAGGGGAGGTCCATCATCATCCAATCTTTCTAGTTCTTCGGTGAGAGGACCAGCCCCAGTTCCAGTCCAGCAGCAGCAGCAGCAGTACCCGAGGCCATTGGCGCCCCAGGCCCAGGCCTTTCAGCAGCAGAACCAGCAGCAGTTCACCCAGGCTCCAGCACAAAATCGACAGAGGGGTTTCCAGCAGAGGGGACCCGCAGCTAGAGGTCAGGCTATGATGATGACCATGGAAGGAGAAGTTGCACCAGGTGAGGTAGTGGCAGGTACTATTCTCGTCAACACCTTACCAGCATCTGTATTATTTGATTCTGGTATATCGCATTCATTCATGTCTGCACGATTCACGACACGGATAGGATTGGAGCCCGAGTCATTATCAGTGAGGCTCAATATACTTACTGGTAATGGTCTTGTGGGAGTAGATCGAGTGTTTTCCTCGTGTCGGATTGTAGTTAGCGGTAGAGAGTTCCCCGCTAGGCTCATAGAGTTCCCTATGGCAGACTATGATGTAGTCCTAGGCATGGATTGGTTGAGGAACCATTATGCTAGGATAGACTGCCATATTGGCAGAGTTGTCTTTAGTATTCCCGGAGAGCCAGAGTTTTCATTTTCCAGAGGCACAGTAGAGCCATCTCCTCCAGTATTGCGGATGGCAGTAGCAGCAGTGCAGTTGTCCCGGATAGTTGAAGAGTTTCCAGATGTCTTCCCAGAGGAACTTCCAGGAATGCCACCAGAGCGGAAGATCGAGTTCACCATCGACTTGATTCCCGGGACAGCACCAGTATCAGAGCGAGTCTACAGAATGGCGCCTTCAGAGTTGGAGATTTTGTACAAGATGATTGAAGAACTTAGAACCAAGGGATTCATTCGTGCTAGTGGATCGCCTTGGGGAGCCCCGATGCTTCTTGTGAAAAAGAAGGATGGTACGTCCAGGCTATGTGTTGATTATCGTACCTTGAACTCAGTGACAATCAAGAACAGATACCCTCTTCCGAGGATAGATGATTTGTTTGATCAACTCAAAGGGGCTTCAGTTTTCTCGAAGATAGACTTGCGGTCAGGATACCACCAGATCAGAGTTAGAGAGCAGGACATCCCAAAGACGGCGTTCAGATCGAGGTACGGGCATTGGGAGTTTCTAGTTATGCCCTTTGGAGCGACCAATGCGCCGGCAGTGTTCATGGACCTCATGAACCGTATTTTTATGCCTTACTTGGACCAGTTTGTGATAGTGTTCCTTGATGACATCCTGGTCTACAGCAAGAGTGAAGCGGAGCATGAGCAGCATCTCCGTGTGGTTCTTCAGATTCTCAGAGAACACCAGTTGTACGCCAAGTTCAGTAAATGCGAGTTCTGGCTCGATCGCATTTCGTACTTGGGTCACATCATTACTCGAGGAGGAGTGGAAGTGGATCCCCAGAAGATTGTGGCTATCGAGGCATAGCCAGTACCCAGCTCAGTGGCAGAAGTTTACAGCTTTCTTAGATTAGCCGGCTACTACCGGCAATTTGTCTCTGATTTCGCAAGGATTTCAGCGCCGATGACTCAGTTGACCCGCAAGGATGTGCCATTTGTATGGACAGCAGAATGTCAGGAATCATTTGAGAAGTTGAAGCGAGGTTTGATAACGGCTCCCATTCTCACCCTTCCAGATGGGACCGGAGGATTCACAGTTTATTGTGACGCTTCAGGCAGAGGATTGGGATGTGTTTTGATGCAGCATGGGAAGGTAATCGCTTATGCGTCACGTCAACTCCGTGATCATGAGAAGAATTACCCGACCCACGACTTGGAGCTTGCAGCAGTAGTGTTTGCACTTAAGTTGTGGAGGCACTACTTGTACGGAGACAGAGTAGAGATATTTACTGATCATAAGAGCCTGAAGTATGTTTTCACCCAGAAGGATCTTAATATGCGGCAGAGAAGATGGCTCGAGCTACTGGTGGACTACGATGTAGATTTGCAGTATCATCCAGGGAAGGCCAACGTTGTAGCAGATGCGTTGAGCCGAAGAGCTGGAGTTTATTTCCTGACGGCGCAACCAGAGTTATTGTCAGATCTTCAGAAGATGGGAATTGAAGTGATTCTTCCTTCCAATGTGGCCTTGATGGCCAGCCTACAGATTCAGTCCACCATAGTTGAGAGGATCCGGACAGCACAGTTAACAGATTCCAAGATTCAGCGGCTCAGAGCAGAGTGTGAGGCAGGGAGAAGGCCAGAGTTATGTATTCATGAGGATGGTACACTTCGACACGGCACGCGTCTTTGTGTACCAGTGGAGATATCAGACAGGAAGTCATGGTAGAGGCTCACAGTTCGCAGTATTCTATCCACCCAGGCAGTACGAAGATGTACAGAGATATTCGTCAACACTTTTGGTGGAATGGTATGAAGAGAGAGATAGCCCGGTATGTCTCTCGATGTTTGGTTTGCCAACAGGTCAAGGCTGAACATCAGAGGCCAGCTGGACTTCTTCAACCTTTACCGATCCCAGAATGGAAATGGGAACACATAATCATGGATTTCGTGACTGGGTTACCCAGATCTCCGGCAGGCAGAGATGCTATTTGGGTCATTGTGGACAGGCTTACCAAGGTGGCACACTTTCTTCCGTTTAGAGTCGGACAGTCGACGGCACAGCTAGCAGAGATGTATTTCAGGCAGATCGTCAGACTTCACGGAGTGCCAGTCAGCATAGTATCAGACAGGGATACGAGATTCACATCGTACTTCTGGCACAGTCTTCATCAAAGTTTGGGGACTCGTCTCAAGTTCAGCTCAGCGTATCATCCGCAGACAGATGGGCAGTCAGAGCGCACTATACAAACTCTCGAAGATATGTTGCGGTCATGTACCCTTGACTTCGGTGGTTCGTGGGAGGATCACCTGCACCTGGTGGAGTTCTCGTACAACAATAGTTTCCAGGCCAGTATCCAGATGGCACCCTTCGAGGCTCTGTATGGCAGGAAGTGCAGATCTCCGTTAGCATGGGACGATGTCGGAGAGAGACAGATGCTCGGTCCAGAACTGATTTCTCAGACGGTAGAAGTGGTCAGGAAAGTCAGAGAGCACCTCCGAGTTGCTCAGGATCGCCAGCGCCATTGGGCCGATGCTCATCGGCGTCCCTTAGAATTTGCTGTCGGCGACCATGTATTCCTTAGGATCTCGCCTACCCGTGGCGTCATTCATTTTGGCGTACGGGAAAAGCTTAGTCCTAGGTATATAGGGCCGTTCGATATTCTAGAGCGAGTAGGTGATGTGTCCTATCGTCTCGCTCTTCCGCCGTCGCTAAGTGAGGTACATGATGTATTCCATGTATCCCAATTAAGACGGTACATCCCGGACCCGAGCCATATCCTAGATCATTCGGAATTGGTTGTTGGTACCAACCTTTCGTATGAGGAGAGGCCCGTGTCTATATTGGACCGGAGAGAAAAGACGCTCAAGAACAAGACTATTAACTTAGTCCGTGTTGCTTGGGGTCATCACTCTCTAGGTGAGTCAACGTGGGAGCGTGAGGACGACATCCGATCGCGATATCCCTACCTATTTGACTCGTGAGGTATAATGTCTTTCTTATGCCTTACGCTTTCCCTTCCTTGCTTGCATTGTATGATTGTATGATTGAACTGCTTAGCGTAGCTTGTCTGTGCTTAGTATGGCTTGTCGTGGCAATCTCTAGCTCCTTGATTAAATTCCGAGGACGGAATTCTTTGAAGGTGGGTAGAGTTGTCACCCTCATTTTTCCGCATTTCGTATTTATGCTCGTAGTTGGATTTTGGCTTGTATTTTTAATTTTCTCGACTTGCAGAATTTTGGGTTCTCTCGTATTTCGGGTTTTGGTTCGGCTTGGTTTTAATTGGTTTGGTTTAGTTGGTTGGTTTAATATGTAGTGGAACACCTTAACCTACACTTCTCCCTCATTTCCACCACAACCACCCTCATTATATCCCCACCTAACTTTCTCTCTCCTCTTTACTCTCCATTAATTTTCTTCTTCTTCCTTCTTCCACACAACACCACACCATAGACAAGTGCTCCTTGCCACTACATAAGGACCCAATATTATTTGTCCATTAGCTTAAGGAGATAGTTTTGAACAATCTTAGGTCTTGATGTTTTGTGTTTTGAAGCTTCATCTGTTCTAGATCTAACTTTTTCCCATTTTTCGGAAATTAGTGGTTTTGATCTATTTTGAGTTGGTTTTGGTGGGTTTTGATGCCTCTATGTTGTAGAGAATCAAATTTCACCCAAGTTAGAACTTTAAAAATCCGAATTTGGAGTTTTATTGGCAAAGTTGTGAGATTTTGAACTTTTGGAACCCATTGTTAGTGTTCTTCTCAGCCAACTTGGAGAAGAAGAAGGCCACCCGGACCCGTGCCCGCGCCGCGCCGTTGCGCGTGCGCGCCGCCGTGCTGGCGCGCCCTTGCGCGCGTACTCCGCTGCGCTGCGCCCTTGCGCGCGCACTCCGCTGCGCCCTTGCGCGCGCACTCCGCTGCGCCGCGCCCTCCCGCGCGCACTCAGCTGCGCTGCGCCCTCCCGCGCGCACTCCGCTGCGCTGCGCCCTTGCGCGCGCACTCCGCTGCGCCGCGCCCTCCCGCGCGCACTCTGTGCCGCGCCCTCCCGCGTGCACCCCGCTGCGCTGCGCCCTTGCGCGCGCACTCCGCTGCGCTGCGCCCTTGCGCGCGCACTCCGTGCCGCGCCCTCCCGTGCGCCCTCCGCTGCGCCGCGCCCTCCCGCGCACACTCCGCTGCGTTACGCCCCGCGCGCCTCGTCGGACGCGCCCTCGCGCGTTCTGGCTCCGCGTTGCCCCCGCTCGCGCCTTTGGTGTGTTGCGGTTGTTCCTCGAGCGCGTCTCTTGACACCGCTCGCGCACCCTAGCCCGAGCCTTGCCCGGCGCCCCCCCCTTGGGTCGCCTTTAGCCCAGCACACCCTGTGCTCTGGTGGACCTTGGTCCTTGGTTTCTGGCTAAATTTTGTTTTCTGAGATTTTCTTGTCCACCACACGACTTGACTTGGTCTAACACGTCTTGACACGATTTTCTATGATTTGACATGATTCGGCTTGCGGCTAGTTTTTCTCCTATCTTGTTAATAACTTGGCGTATAACTTCGTAACTTGGTAACTTGAACCTGTAACTTGATAACTCGGCTCGACTTGAAAGTGGCCCGCGGAGGCGCACTCCTGACTTGACATGACTTGACTTGCCCTGATAGCATGTAACTTGACTTGTCTTGACACCGTGGGTGTACTACTTGTTGCTCTGTGCAAATCACTTGTCTTGTCTTGCATCATGTCTAGGACGTGACTTCCTGGGTACCACGGCCAGGGACTCGCGCTAAATTGGATTAGGCTAATTATTAGATCAAACTAGAACATGGAGAATTCTCAGTCACAGGCAATCTTGTTATCTGGGCGCTTTAATGGACTTGTAGCTTGCCGACGAGTAGAGCACATTTCCAGCACACTGTCATGTGTTGCACCCTCTAAGTCACCTAAGGGTACATTTGTCTCCCGGGCAATGTACCCACCTATAACTCTCAACCCGCGGAAGGATAACTGGATGGTCTGCAGGGCTTGGGACTGGGAGTTTCTCACTTGCATCTTGTTAGTAATTAAGGCTTGTGATAACCCTAGTTAGTTAAAGTAGTAAGCCGTAGTACTTGCTTGGCCGATTGTGAATGGATGATGTCCAGCCTTGTCTAAGTCTTGTCTAGCTCCAGTACCTACTATCTCCTGAGCATGTTTGTTTTACTTATCTCTAACGATAAATGGGTAGAGACAGTGAGATATTCAGGCGAAGGGGTACAATTTCGGTCCTTGTTTGGTTTAAGGATTGTAACCTGGCTCCCGGAATGGTTCCACGTCCCTAGTTATTTATCGCCCTGTCTACCTTACTATTTGTATCTTCTTTTATTCTTTATGTTCTGATATGCTGGCTTTTGTTCTTATTTGTGGCCTCCTTTGTGGCACTTGCTCTTTCTGGGTTTGACCCAGCTGGTTTTGTGTGGCCAGATTTCAGAGCAGCTCCCGAGGATCTACCAAGCTTCCAGCCCAATGGTGACAACTAGACGGAACCCGGGCCAAGAGTGGGTTTTCCTTTTTGTTTCACCCACTTATATGTAAATTTATTCTTTTGAGGCGTTTAGCCGACGAGCACCTGTTAGCTCGATGCACATTTACTTACTGTCTGCCTACGGGCTGTAAACATGATTAACAAATCCTAGGGTTGATCATGTATGACTGAACTCTTGCTAGTCCTATCATTTTGTACGACTAGCTTCATGATCATCCAATATGTAATATTTGGGACGCCTTATATATATATTTGATGCTCTAACATCTTGTAACTCTGTTAATTGCTTGAGATTGAGACAATAGGCTTGACCTTAAGAGACTGCTGGCTTGTAGTAAACCCTCATATCTAGACAGCCATGACCGTATAGTTGAGATGTATTCTATTTCAATATACGTAGCTGGCTGTGTCTGCCCCCGCTCTCCAGTATTCTGGTTCTGGGGCGTGACATCAGGGCAGGGCTTTTGCTCTTGCAGCTGAGGAGATCGAGCCAGTTGCAGATGTTGTGGCAGGTTCGGTTCTTCTCGATTCTTTTCCTGCTTTAGCATTGTTTGATTCAGGTGCTACACACAGTTTTGTGTCAGTTTCCTTTGCACTTAGACACAATATTATTTTTGAGTATCTGGGTAGGACTTGTAAGATTATGACCGGAGGAGGTATTATCCTGGTTAATAATATTTGTAAGGGACAAAGTTTTACATTGGGAGGCCGGAAACTGAGTGCATGCTTTGCTCGTAATACCACTTTCGAGTTACGATGTGGTACTCGATATGGACTGGTTGAGCAGGCACCATGCTAGTATAGATTGTAAAGCAGGCAGAGTGTTGTTTAGTCCGCTAGGAGAGCCAGAGTTTCAGTTTGTCAGAGGAGCAGCGGAGCCGGGAGATGGATTCTGTGGAGCCTTGTTGGCGGGGCAGGAGTTGTCGCATCCATTTATTGCAGAGTTCTTGGATGTCTTTTCCAAAAAATTACTGGGGATGTCGTCGGACAGAGATATTGAGTTCTCGATAGACTTGATGCCGGGTGCTGAGCCTATTTCTCAGCATATCTATCGAGTCAATAACGGCGAGTTGGCGAAGCTAAAGAAGCAAGTCGATGAGCTACAGGATAAGGGCTTTATCAGATCCAGTTCCTCACCTTGGGGCATGCTAGTTCTATTTGTCTCAAAGAAGGACGGTACGGTATGGTTGTGTATCGACTACCGAGCGCTCAACAACCTCAGTATCAAGAACTGGTATCCATTGCCCAGGATTGATGACTTGTTTGATCAGTTGAGCGACGCGAGGGTGTTCTCGAAGATAGATTTACGATCTGGGTACCATCAGCTGAAGGTAAAGCGGGATGACATTCCGAAGACTGCTTTTTGTACCCGTTATGGCCAATATGAGTCCACCGTCATGCTATTTGGGTTGACCAACGCCCCCGCAGTGTTCATGAACTTGATGAACAAGGTATTCCATCAATACCTTGACAAGTTCATGGTGGTCTTTATAGATGACATCTTGGTATATTCGAAGACGTCTGAGGAGCACGAGGAGCATCTACGGATTGTGCTGGAGACTCTGAGGTGGGAGCAGCTGTATGGGAAGCTGTCGAAGTGCGAGTTCTTCTTGGACCGAGTGGAGTTCCTGGGCCATGTTGTATCTGGTGATGGGATTTCAGTGGATTAGAAGAAGATTGCAGCGATTGAGTCTTGGTCGACACCCAGTTCAGTTGCCAAGATTCGGAGATTTTTGGGTTTGGCAAGATACTATCGGAAGTTCTTGCAGGACTTCTCTCGAATAGTAGAGCCGATGACTAGACTCACCAGGAAGGACGTAGAGTTCGTCTGGACTGATGAGTGTCAGACTGCTTTCGAGGAGCTGAAGAAGAGGTTGACGTCGGCTCATATTTTGACATTGCCATCTGGGTCCAGAGGATTCACGATCTACAGTGATGCTTCGAGGAAGGGTTTGGGTTGCATTCTTCAGCAGCATAGAAAGGTAATTGCTTATGTATCTAGGCAGTTACGACCACATGAAAAGAACTATCCGACTCATGATTTGGAGTTGGCAGCAGTCATTTTTGCCTTGAAGCTGTGGAAACACTATTTGTACAGAGAGCGTGTGGAGATTTTTACTGACCACAAGAGCTTGAAGTACGTGTTTACGCAGAAAGAGCTGAACATGAGACAGAGACGATGGTTAGAGCTGATAAAGGATTTTAATATATCCTTATAGTACCATCCGGGGAAGGCCAACGTGGTTGCAGATGCTTTGAGCAGGTATCCAGTAGCCATGTGTTTGATGATGGATCGTCACCTTCTGGCAGATTTGGAGAGCTTGGGCATAGAGGTGATAGTTTCTGGATTTGAGGAGCAAATATGGGGTCTTCAGGTACAGTCAGTACTGATAACAGAGTCAGAGCAGCTTAGTTTGAGGATGAGGCTCTGAGGGTCATCAGGGAGTAGGTTCGGACGAGATTGTTGGATGAGTTATCTATAGCGGGAGATGGGTCGTTGAGGCATGGTACCAGATTGTGCGTGCTGA